>JAFEMH010007412.1:0-90922 GCA_022495995.1 Adenophora triphylla var. japonica
ATACGTAGGTGTAAGTACCCCTGTCTGGATCGCCCCACTTTGAGCCACGGGAAACACCGCGAGACTCATCAACGCGAGTCTCGGAGACCTCGGCACTCAAAACCCTCTCAAAACCCTCTCAAAACCCTCTCGACCAACCAAACCAAGGGAGGAGCCTTCTGGGATAAAAAGGGACAAAAGGACCTTTTGGGAATTTTCGAGGAAATTGGGAAAGCAATATTGATCCGTACGGACCTCTTTCTTTGTCATAATTACTGAATCCCCTTAAAGTCCACAATATTCCCTCAAATCCAGGAAGAAATGATTACCCGAATGCATGGTTGGTCCGTGCGGACCTCTTTGCATGCTTTGAGTTGGTCGTACGGACCTTCTTGCATGGGGGACATCATCATTCCCGGAGAATATTCACCATCATTGCGGATTCCCTCAAATCGAGGAAATCCAAAATTACGGATAACCAAGGAGGTCCGTACGGACCTCTTTGCTCGAAATTTTACTATAAATAGAGGGCTCCCCCTCCTCATTTTCACACACCTCCCTCTTCTCTCTTCCTCCCTTAGCCTTGGCTCCCCTCTAGAGTCCTCTCGAGGCACTCCGGCCCCTTTCGGATCCTTAGAGGCCTTAGAGCTCCCTTGTGGTGCTCAGAAGCCTCCCGGGCGCTCCGAGATGCTCCCGCGCTGCCGAGGCACTCTCGAGGTACTCACGAGGCCCCTCGTGGTACTCAGAGGCCTTGCACAGTCTTTCCACGGTGTCCGGCTCTTTCAGGAGTCAAGCCAGCGATCCCAAGCCACGCCGAAACTGCGCCAGAGTGACTCCTTGCCACCACTGACGCACGCCAGAACCTCTGCGAGTGATCCCGACGATCCCCGCGCACGCCGAACCTGCGCAGACACGCGGCCTGCAGCCTCAGCTCACGCCGAAACTACGTCGCGGACAACGGCATCTCCCGAAGCAATCCCGATCCGTGCAGGAACTGCTACTCAGACCTCAAACACCATTCCCCGGCGGAAGGACAGGACACGAACCAACATTGGTAAGGCTTCCTTCCTATACTATTTCAATACATTTCCATACATAGCATACAATGTAGACATCAGATACTGACATGCATTTTTAAAAGCACACACGCACACACACTTTGACATTTAAAGGATATTAGGGGTATCCAGAAAGACTCGTTTACGAGGCTACTCGGAGTGAGCTCTAATATTCTAATATTCTCTTCCGGGAGTCATCGACCTCCGAACTCAAAATCTCATCACACAAAAACGGTTTAAAATTATCTTTAAGCGATGCCCTTTTCAATGTTTTGGGCTTAATAAAAACGGCGTGGCGACTCTGCAAAAACAACGGCGAGACACATCGCTCAGCCTTGAAAGACGCCGAGATCTTGCAGGCGCGAAGCCTATTCGGATCAGGGTAATTTCGGTTAGGCGACTCAACTATTTGGGGATCTATTTTGTTTTAAAAACTTTTAAACAAAACAAAAAGATTTTTAAAACGATGATGAGGGTCAAACTTTCATTTTACCCCTTCCTTTAAGCTGTTGTGTGTGTGTGCACGTGCTTCGTTTTATTTTACAAAAAAAATAAAAATACAAAAAAAATGCATCAATATACATACATGTGCATACATTTAAAATTCTTCAAAAAAAAAAAAAAAAAAACTTATTTTACTCGAGAAAAAGAATTTTAGAGACCCATGTACCTGCAGCTCTTTGCCTCGGTTACACCGCACTCTACTCCTATGCCTCGGTTACACGCTACTTTGCCTCGGATACACTGCACACTACTGACCCTTAACCGGAGTGGTCTCGGTTGCGATCCGTTAGGTCTTCCTAGGCCTCTTGGATGCGCACGGGATCATTCCAAACATCCCGTCCTAGCGGCGTCAACCACACGTTTGAGTCTTGAGTCACACTCTGTCCGGACTCGGTTGGTTTTACCCGGTCAGGTGTCATACGGCTGGATACATATACCATGCGGCCATTTTTACGAGTCAAGGCTCGGAACTCAAGATCCCTTGCGCAAGCAAAGTGATGAAAGGTCATGCTAAAATCTTGACACTGATCTTGATTTCGAAGCTACACCCAGAACGATGTTCCGTCCGGATATACATCCATGCTCGCGTGACACCATGTCATCACGCCTTTGATACGTCGGCCATGACGATATGACCCGGCCAACGCCTAACGTCCACGGATCCCTTGCGCAAGCAAGCAAAGAAGGTCATGCCGGAACTCTTGACACGATCTTGACTCGGTGGCGGCTCGGTTCACTATTCACATGGCTAACGCATCAAAACGAACATGGCAGGCTCGGTCCTTAGGTTCGATTTTCTTTTAGGCCGGTGGAAACCGCTTGCACTATAGGACCCTCGCACAGGGTTGTCCACCTGGGATGTCGAAATACGGGTGCAAAACGAGGGCTTATAGCCGCACGAGATGGTCTCCGGCGACCCGGGATCTAGCATAGTTGCGAAAAAGAAGAGCAATCTTTTCCAACCTACCTAGGATTACGAGAAAACATGTTTTAAGTAAATTAAAACAACAAAAAAAAAATCAAAAATAAAAGAAACGGAAACCGCATGCCACGTGAGCTTTCCCCCTTTTATCCCGTTAGGCCATTCCCGTGTCTAAACCTTGCCCGTCGCCCCCTCCGGCTAACGAGAGAGTGGTCGAGAGTACCAGGGAACCGTCTCCCGGTGTCAAAACAGCAAGGTCCTACCTCCTTCCTCTGTCACCGGGGACGGTCAGTCAATTCCCCGTGGCCAAGTCGGTGGATAACAACGATGAGAACGGGACCTTACCCCCAAGAAATTTCCCAACATTGGAAGAAGTTTGGCGAGTCCTCATGGCTATTGAGAAACGTCAAGGTGAGCAACAAGCCTGGATCGAAGGTGCCATGCACCACTTCGGAACCTTAGCCACCCAACTACAGGGCTTCCCAAGCCATGGCTTGCTCCTCTGACCTCTAACATCTCTCATTGTCTCCCGAGAAGTCAACTGTTACCCTCGTACGAGCCATGCGGTTATGACGTAAGACCACAAGACCTTCCGAGAGGAAAGCTTGCCCATCCGGCCTCACGAGGTCCCGGTACCACCGCCGAACAACGAACACATCTGGTGGGACGTCTGCGATTGCGGTGCTTGTCGCGAAATGGAATTCCGGGATGCGATGAGCGAGGGCCGTCCTCGACGAAAGAAGAAGCTATCTTCTCGACAAAAACTGAAAAAGAGGTATGAATGCGGTGATCCCACGGTCGGAACCCTTGGAGAACCCTCGGGAAAGTTTGACTACTATGTCATCTACTCCGACAAATCTCCCCGGCCTAGTTACGCACGGGGCCACGGCAATGTTTGCTCCATGATCGAGTGGGACGAGCTTCGCACCGCCACCGAAGGCCCGAAGGTCCGGATAATCCAACCCCTGTCTTGGGAAGATCTCAAAGCCACTATTGATGCTTGGTAAAAGCCATGACGGTGAACGAATTGAAATGCGCGGTCGGCCTTACGCCCAATCGGGCTCCTCCCACTCCCGAAGCGGGAGAGACAAGCAAAACCGTAAGTCCCGAGAGGTGAATGTTACGACACGTTCGGTCAAATCCCGATGAATCCTCCACGGACGGACAAAAGGCCCGGCCATGCACGAGCCACGAGGTGAAAAGGGGCCCTACGCCGAGAAGAGCGAAACCTTGGACCCCGAAGGTTGAAGATCTGTCTTGACACGGCTCAGCGCGCTCGGGCTAACATCTCGCTCTGGTCCTTACTCACTTCATCTTACCCGCACAAGCTCAAGTTGGAAGAAAGCACGGCCCGGACCATGGTTCCCATCACGGTGACACACGATGAAGCGGTTCGGATGATTGGCAACGTCAATTACGGCAATATCATCACCTTCGCGAGCTCGATCTTCCAAAATTTGGGGGCGACCATAACGAGCCTCTCTACATGCGGTTCAAGCGGACGGCGCCGTCTCCCTCGGGTGTTGGTAGATGGGGGATCATCCATGAACGTCCTTCCGGCCAAAATGATGGATTTGCTAGGGATCAAAGCAAGCGATCTAAAACCCTCGACTCGGGCAATCGAGGCATACGACTCGACATCCCGCCCGAGTCTTGGGAATAGCCACCTTGAACTTGTGGTTCGGAAAACAAATGGTCCTGACAGTTTCCAAGTCATCGACATCCCGATCACCTTCATTGCCATTTTGGGACGCCCTTGGCTACATCGGATCAATGGGGTGGCATCTACTCTCCATCAATGCGTAAAGTTCATCCAAGGAACGAGATCGACCATCATCTACGGCGGCGGCATAGTCAGAAAGGACCGACACCAACGGCGTCCCGGTTTTAGAGATCAAACACGATGATGACGGCATGATGCTCGCGGGGTTCACCATCGAGCCCAGGCCCAGTGTGCCACATAGATTTGCCTTTGATTTGGGACAAGATTCCTCCCCGATGAAAATGATGAAGCACATGAACTACATCTCGGGGCTCGGTTTGGGAAACGCCATCGGGGCACTCAACGGATCATCAATATCAAAGAACGAGAATACCTTGCACGGCACAGGATACTCTCCTACTCCCGAACACATTGCGGAGGACAAGCGAGCTGCACGAAACGCTCCACGAGATAACAAAGAGGCTTGCACGCCATCTCAGATCTTCGTCCTTACGGCTTCGACATGACCGAGTACTTCACAAGGAAGGCCGGCAACTTGGAAGAAGATCCGAGAAAAGGGAACGAGGCGATCGGCGCCAAACAAAGGCGGCCGACAACCATGGACAAGCTCCGGCGGAACTGGCAAGATTCGGAGGCCTCAAGCCAAATCCCGTCCGAAGAGCATTTCTCGACACACCGCCTCTGCTGGGATCCACCTCCACCACTATTCACAATGAATTTTGGTTCGGGAAAACCCCCTCTTTGGCAGAAGAACTCGAAAAACTCTCTGTCGACACTCCTGCCTTTAACAAACGGGACGAGTCTACATTCGAGCTAGTAATGCCCAAGACAAAAGCAAAAGACTCCGCAGACGATGCTTGGGACGAGCCTCTGCTCCACCTGATCTTCAAAGAAGAAATCGAGATGCCGGATCTAATCGATTTTGTTTCTGATAACTCTGTGATAGCAATGATCGGGAACGGTGACATAAAGCCCTTCAAGCCCCATCTCCTATCAAGCTCATTGCCACTCAATAACTGGGCCACCTTCTCCGGACCTCTTTGCCCGGCCAAAAAGGACATGATCGAACAACTTGGTCGACCCCTCGAGTCCTAGAGTCTAGTGTCAAAACTTCATCCACGAGTCCATTAGCTTTGAATTTGAGTCTCTCGAGTCATCGATGGCCTCGCGCCGGAAGATTACGAACTCATTGCCAATAATGTATTCCCGTATGCTCTTAATGAATGCTTCGATCTTTAGAGTATCCTCTCATTGCATCTTTAACAAGCGATGAAATTAACTAACACACAAGCAGGTTAATAACGATTCATCTTGATAAAAGCAAACACATTAATTAAATAAATGCATTAAGCACATCTTTAAGCATGTTGTCAAACGAGAGAAAAACCGGGCCCAAGTGCCGAGAAGGTTTTAATCACAACGATTTGCAAGATTCTTTGAAGAGCGAAAGAGACGCAAGTTCAGACGCCATTTCCGGCTAAACCAAGATTTTCCAATACCTCAGAGCGGAAACCACCTTCATGAACAAGGAAGACCCACACGCGAAGGGGTCAAAACCAAGAGCATCATGGCCCTAAAACGCCTCGCCTCTCACTTCGTCATCCTCGGGGACATGCTATACAAGAAACGCTACCATGGGCCACTCCTGTTGCATCGGTCAAGAAGAAGCAAGCAAGTTCATGAACAGAAGTCCACAATGGGGCTTGCGGTCCCCACATGAACGCCCGAGCCACGATGCAAATCATTCTCGGGATGGGCTACTCTTGGATCTCCATGGAGGCGGTGCATCCACTTTGTCCGAAAGGCTGCGACAAGTGCCAACGGTTCTCAACCTCAATCATCTGCCGCCCACGATCTCTCTTGCATGACTACACCTTGGCCCTTTGCCACTTGGGGAATTGACGTCATCGGGAAAATCGCTCCGCCCGAGCGGCAACGGTCACGAGTTCATCTTAGTAGCCATCGACTACTTCACCAAATGGGTCGAAGCCAAGTCCTACAAGGTACTCACCTCCCGAAGGTCGCGCATTTCCTCAAAGAAAACATCATCTGCCGATACGGCATCCCAAATGAGGTCATATCGGACAACGGCTCACACTTCGAAGGGGTCGACGGGCTGTGGCTGAATTCAAGATCACACGCCACAAATCTTCTCCCTACCGGCCACAAACAAACGGCGCCGTGGAAGCGGCAAACAAAACCCTCGAACGGATCATCCGAAAAATGACCACCAGGGGCGAGATTGGCCCGAGAAGCTGCACCTTGCACTTTGGGGCTACCGCACATCGGTCGGAAACGACCACGGGAGAAACCCCATTTGCCACGACCTACGGGATGGAAGCAGTCCTTCCCGTCGAGCTAGAAATTCCCTCACTCCAGAGTCTTCTTTGGAAAATGACATCAACGAAGTTGAATGGCTCGAAGCCGGACACATGACGAATTGGCTACGCTAGACGAGCGACGACTAAAGGCCATGGAACACGTCAGGAGCCTATCAAAGCGGGATGGCTAGAGCTTTCGACAAGAAAGTCAAATCCAGAGACATCGGGGAAGGTGACCTTGTACTCAAGAAAAGCCTCCCGCTCGAACCAACCCAGCTGGGAAAATGGGAACCCACATGGATCGGCCACTTTCGTGGTTCAAAGATCTTCTCCGGAGGCGCCATGAAGGCGAGACCTAGACGGCAATCCCTTCATGAATCCGGTCAACGGAAGCAAACTTCGCGAGATACTTCGCCTGAAGAAGAACAAGCTGTGCATCTCTTGGCACTCCATGTAGTGTCGAACTACGCGAGACTGAGCCCTCTAGTCACAGGAGACGTAGGCAACCTTAATTGGTCCGGTCTAAAAATACACAAAAAAGTCAAAAGTTTGAATGTCAATCAAGACCTCCATCAAGCTACGCACTTTTCAAGAACACGCCCCAGCTGGTCACCTTGACCAAGTCAAGCGACGGCGGCAACATCAAAAGGACATCAGAGGGTCGCTCGGCATCAAGCAGGCGGCTCATGTATGCTTCCAAGCCGGGGCTTGTCTTCGCCCTCACGCGCTTCAAAAAAAAAAAAAAGAGAGAGCTCGAGCAAGGGCTCACAAAAAAAATATAAAAAAAAGAGAGCTCGAGCAAGGGCTCACAAAAAAAGAGCTCGAGCAAGGGCTCACAAAAAAAAAACAACAAAAGAAGCTCAAACAAAAGCTGCGAAATTGAGGTCAAGAGCCCGACGCCAACAAGCGGCAAGGAAGCTACGAAAAAGACCGTCAAAACGACTTGTCGGGGGAAGCATTCAACCTCTCGGCCAAGCCTGAAAGCCTCGTGCAAAGGGGATTGCCGTCATGGCCCAGGCTGCTTCGGTCCACAAATGCAACGAAAAGTTCAGATGGACGCCAGACAAAGTGCACGACGAAGCAAGAGGCGAACAAAAAGATCTTGCGTCTCGATAAAGCTTTAAAAAGTAAATCACAAATCACTAACGGTTACAACATTTCTTGATGAGTTCAAGCACGGTCTACTCTCGAGTTCACAACATGCTAAAAGACTGACTTAATACATTTAACAAATAATGTGTTTGCAAATGCAATGAATGGATACCTAGGAGGTCATTCCGCGCCATGCGCTTGTCCCCTCGCCATTCTTTCCTTTCTTCCCTCGTCCGTGAGTCTTCTTTCGCTCCACGTGAACCAACTCTGCGTCTCTCGGTCAGAGATGCGGGGTCCTCCCAGTAGAGTCAAATAATCCGGTAGCTCTCGGGGCTTCATTCGCCGTGCTTCGGCTCGGATCTCCTCCTGCGAGTGCAGCAAAGAGGACCTCTCCTGTCGGTCGGTCAACTCTAGTCTCGTAGTCAAACAAAGTGTCTCCCGTCACATCGAAGAGGGTCGGACCGGGCTTCGGAACTCCTAAGGCAATAGGCACTACGGACAGCAGGGTCCCAGGAATCGCTCTGCGCCTTTGCTCTCCAAGACCACTTGGGGACTGCCCGACCATGTTTGCTCATACCGGGCCGGATGCGAGTCGTCAATACAACGCTCCCCAGACGTCTAAGGAGTACCACGGGAGGGAAGCGGAATACTTCCATACCCTCGGAAAATACAAGAAGGCACTGGAAGGCGCCATACAAAGAGGAACTACCTCCGCGATAGCAAGGTCATCCCGGCCCAACAAAGGCTCTGCTTCATCCCAAGCTGCGGGAAACAAGCGACGGAATATAGAAGGAGGACCAAGACAAACCGGAACTACGACAACGTAGGATCCTTCTGCGAGACCCTCACGGTCTCGATCCTCCGGTCACGGAACCCACCCGGCGGATCGATGCGTACCAAGGCATGCCATCCATCTCTCCCGGGCGGGTGATCCATATCCAACGCAAGAGGTCGGCGAGCAAATGACCACGGGCTAAACGACGTCGGAGCCTCGGGCGTGGCTGAAGTCTCTCTCGCGGCCACAAGGTGAGCAAAGCGGGGCTTCCCCCTCTCATAAAACGATCCCCGGTCGCCGGACGGTCGATACCATGAAGAGTCTCCCCCGGCACCAACGGGACAATATCCTCTCCCGGCTCTGCGGTGCCCTACCACATCTAGCAAAGCGCCATCACAAATGCGAGGGCGGCCCGGAAAAGCGTCGCCATCACGCACAAGGCAAATACATCCCAGGAGACGTCACTCTCATCATCAACCATAAACCGCTCCGGCAGCTCAGAAATGTCGATATGACCCGAATCAAGGATCATGCCCTGCACTTCTTCCAACGAAGCACGAAGAAAGTCTGCAAGCTTCACGCTCACCACGGACCACCAATCAAAGGAAGCGAGATGGCCTCCACCTCCGGTCCTCCAATCAAAGCCCGAAAATCCTCAAAAGTGGGCACCATTTCATTATAGGAGAAACAGTACACGTGCCTCCTAACATCCCAGAACTTCGCGGCCGCCCGCAACAAATCCCAATCAGGAACCAACTCCTTAAAAGACCAAATCGAGCAAAGACGAAACCTTACCTCGAAAGCCCGTCTCTGATGCCTCATACGGCGCCGCATCCACGTTTTCGTTGCTCAAGGAAGTGTGCTTGCCTCTCTTGCGAAAGCCTCGGCAAAATTCTAGGGACGTACGAAGAATCCATGGCAAAAATGGAGGTTCCTAGAGAAAATGGAGAAGAAAGCTCGAAAATGGCTGCAAATGGGGAAATGGGGAAGAACCAGACACTGGAAAGCATTTATCTCCTTCCCAAAAGCAAGGTTGGTCCGTACGGACCTCTTTGCATGCTAGGTATGTCCGTACGGACCTCCTTGCAAACAGAACCCATTTTCCCGACAAACGGTACAACAACCACTGTCCTCGGCAAAACCTTGCTCCAAAGCGCCCAAACAACGGCCAAAGCCATTCAGTGCAAACATACACTACCCACAAATGCACTCTCACCTCGCGTGGCATGCACAAAATAAAAAATAATAATAGCAACAATTTCTAGGACAATTCCGGGAATCACAAAAATAAATGACATTACATCTTAAAATAAAATCTTTGTTTGCCATGCAAATACATGTGTTTTATTACAGTACCAATAAATGTACATGTTGCTAAACAAAAAAAAAAAAAAAAGAGGGATATGAAAAGAGGGAAAGAAAATGAATACTAATCGGACTCCTCGGCATCATCATCCTCGCCAAGGTCCTCCGAGAGAAGTCGGGCATCCCGGCGAACTCGCCGTCACATCCTCGTCGTCGGAATCACCGAGCACCCGCTTCGGAGGCTCCCACGAAAAGTACTCGGAAAGGATCAAATCCGGCGAAAGGATCAAAGAAAGAAGGCTCACGAGGAACCCTCACCCTGTGCGCCGTGCGGAGGCATGAGCGATAAAAGGGCTGCTCCTCGAAGGCCTGCGGCTCCCGAAGATGTCCGGCATCCATGCTATGCCGCCCCCTCAAAGGTCCCTCTAGCTGCGGCTCCGGCTCGGCTCTAGGCGGAGGAACGTCTGACAGAGTGCCTCGAAGGCATAGGCTCGTGCGCCGGCACGCGTCGCGAAGACCGGCAAGATATCTTCGAAGCCATCTTCTTCGCAAGCGACCTCATCGCCACGTAGCAGCGAGTCGGCATATCATAGGCTCTCCCAGGGACTCGCACTAACAAGCGACCAAGGAAACGCTCATCAATACAGGTTATACTCAACAACAAAAAGAGAAAAATACGGAAAAGATGCCAAGATGGAAAAGAGTCGGCATACTCACCGATCTATCGGGGTCCACTCTGTATGCGGCGGGGCACCTTTCCGGAGCGGAGTACGAGACACCCTCCTCCTCGATCCGTCCCGCGGACGTACGTGAAATATGGTCCGGCATCGGAACCTGCAGGGGAGCACTGCGGGCCGGCCTCTCTCTCCCGCGCCGGTACTGCGGCGTCCTCGGCTTCCTCCTCACGAAGGCCCCGTACTCCTCTCCATACAAAATGAACTCCTCGGCCGACACCGCCAAGGTATCTCTCAAAATCGAGCACGTCCATGTCTCGGGAATCAAGCATCCCAAAGGGAGGGTCCCTCGGAGCCACGGGAAGCACACCGGGGCCATCTTTGCGCGGAAGACCCGCTCCCCGGATACATGACATCACAAGTCGAAGCCGGAGCATCTTCCGCGGCTGTCACCTCGGGAGCCCCTCGAACTCATCGCCCTCATACAGGAGCCCACGGGAACAAGACGAAACCCTCACGGCTATCTCTCTCCAGGACGCTCTGCACATCCCAGTAGGCGATGGTGAGCTTCCCCTGCTTGGTCCTCCTCTTCCTCGCCGTACGAGCCCGGCCCGGCCCATAGCGGGATACGCGGCGCGGCCCAGGATCTCTATCCCACGGGAAGAACTGGAAAACCTCATAGAACCACACAGTGACAAAAACGAGAGAAGGGCTCGGTGCAAAGAAAACGGAGAAACGACAAGTTGCTAAATCAAAAACGGCAATAAACTCATACCTCCAAAGCGAAGTCAAAATGTCAGCAATGGCGATGGGCGCGCGCCGTCATAAACCGGTCCAAAGAGAAGTAGAGCTCGGCCAAGCTTGCCTCGCCCCCAAGCAATGTCGCACCCTATCCAGGTCAATCAAGCTCTCCAGCGAGCAAAGGGAGCCGCGGTCGCGTGGTTCGAGAACAAAGTCTCGGACGGTGCATACCACAAAAGGAGCGCGCCAAGCTGCTCCGCCGTCACCTGGCCGGTACCGGATGTAGGCCCCAATGCTGGCCGTAATCTTCGGCTCCACGTCACTATACAACATGCCCAGGCCTGTGAGGATGAGGCTCAAAGCCCAACGGCTCGGTCGGCGCCACAGCCACCACATCGGAGATCATATCCCTCCACCGCACCGGCCCTCCTTTGAAGGAAAGCCGGTGATCGCAGCAAAGTCGGTGGGCGTCACCGTCACCTCACCCGGCTCGAGATGGAAGGTGTGGGTGGTATCCCACCGGTACTCGAAGGCCAAGGAAGACGCTCTTGTTCTTCCTCGTGTCGAAACTCCAGGCCGGGTTCTCGCGAACACACCGGGCCGAAGCATAAACCGGCCTCACAGGGGACTCGGCCTACCTGTCCACGAAATATCGGGCATCCATTGCCGCGGCTCAGCAGCTTGACCTCGAGCGACCCCCGAGTCTTCATCCTCTTGGCCTTCCCGGCCATAAGCCCCGCATCCTGCAGGTAAACACAGCAAAGGTACGTCAATCACAGTACATAATATAAAGGCACATATAACCCGTCACGAAACACGGCACATATTGCACATATTTTCCCCACAGAGTCCGTCACCCAAAAACACGGCACACACTATATAGCACATTTTCAAAAAAAAAAAAAAAAGATCCGTCCCTACACGGCACACACTGTCTGCACATTTTCTCAAAGAAAAAAAAGGGATTAAACCTACCACGACACATTTTAAAAAAAAAAAAGATCCGTCCCAAACACGGCAAGGCACATATAACCCGTCACAAAGACACGGCACACACTTTCACATATAACCCGTCACAAAATACGGCACATGTCACATTTTTCACAAAATTTGTCACTACACGACAAATTTTCTCACAATGTACATACATAAATAGCATTAGGTACAAAATACCAAAGCATGCAATTCACTAGATAGGCACTTTATTTTCACAAATAAGAGCTAATCTACACATTTCTGCACAAAATACACATACCCACAATTTTTACATGTCCATTTTCAACAATTCATCCAGAATTTCACAAAAAGGCATAAAATAATAACAAAAAATTCAAAAATGCGAAAAACTAAAACCTAGTTCTAGCATTCAAAAATTCGAGCAGGGAATCAAAACGGAACGGATTTCTTACCTCCCCGACGTTCATAGAGCGACGATTGTGCACCTCCGGATTCGGATACAAGACATCCGGGTTCTTCGAAGATGGAACGAACGAGATCCAATTTCTTTGAAGCTCCATCCGTTGCTCGACCACTTCTTGACTGCGTTGACGACGACTCCTTCGAGATCCCTCCGCCATTGCAAGCAATTCAAGCTAAGAAAAATGGAAGATTTTGGACAAAAATGGAGTTTTCTCTCTTTCTCTCTCGCTGGTTCACGCACTGGAAATGGGAAATGAAGAGGTGGCCTCGGAATTTAAACCCGGTCAAAACCTGGGAACTGTAAAAAACCAAAGTGGTCCGTACGGACCTCTTTGCAACCAGGTTGATCCGTACGGACCTCTTTGCAAGAGGGGGCCAAATTACTTTCCTGCCCTTATAATCTTTGCCCACAGGCGTCTAAGGCCTTTTCCAGCAAATCCGAGTGCGAATGGTCCCTAACCCTTCAAATCAACCACCGGCCATCGGCGTAAGACCGGTCCTCGCCCACTCAACGGCAATTCAACCACCGGCCGTCGGCGTAAGACCGGTCCTCGCCCACTTCAACGGCAATTCAACCACCGGCCGTCGGCGTAAGACCGGTCCTCGCCCACTTCAACGGCAATTCAACCACGGCCATCGGCGTAAGACCCGGTCCTCGCCCACCTCAACGGCAATTCAACCACCGGCCATCGGCGTAAGACCGGTCTCGCCCACTCCAACGGCAATTCAATCCCCGGCCATCAGCGTAAGACCGGTCCTCGCCCACTCCAACGGCAATTCAATCCCCGGCCATCAGCGTAAGACCGGTCCTCGCCCACTCCAACGGCAATTCAATCCCGGCCATCGGCGTAAGACCGGTCCTCGCCCACTCCAACGGCAATTCAATCCACGGCCATCGGCGTAAGACCGGTCTCGCCCACTCAACGGCAATTCAACCACCGCCCTCAACGGCAATTCAAAGAAGGAGCAATTCAAGAAAGACACCTCCCAGCACGAATCCCAAGGCACGAGACACCTCCAAAACGCCCGACGGCAATTCAAGAAGGAGCCAACACCTCCCAGCACGAATATCAAGGCACAAGACGCCTCCAAAATGCTCAACGACAACTCAACCACTGGCCCTCAAAGGAGGTCCGGAGTCATCTTCTCAGCAGAAAGGGCCCCTACAAGGTCATGCATCCCCAGCAATTCAAGCACCGGCCGTCAACGTAAGACCGGTCCTCGCCCACTTCAACGGCGGGCGCCAAGCACCGGCCATCAAAGTAAGCCCGAGCTCCTCCCCAACAAGCCAAAGGGAAGTCATACAAGACTGCATATCCCCGGCTGATCATCATCATCCTTGCCCGCTCAGCGGCAAAACAAGCACAAAAAGGAGCCAACACCTCCGAGTACAAGTCCCAAGGTACGAAGCGCCTCCAAAACGCCAAATGGGGAAGCAATCACCGGCCGTCATCCTTGCCCACTTCAACGGCAGCGCAAGCACCGGCAGTCATCGTAAGTCCAACCTTCTACTCAACATACAAAAAACACAGGCATCTACGCCTCTCGAAGCACAAGGCAGCCACGCCTCCGGCTAACGGCTAGAAGACGATTCAAAGTCCTCGCGCATTACATCAAGCTGCGGCTAGAAGACGATTCAAAGTCTCGCGCATTACATCAGCTGCGGCTAGAAGACGATTCAAAGTCCTCGCGCGTTACATCAGCTGCGGCTAGAAGACGATTCAAAGTCCTCGCGCATTACATCAACTGCGCTGAAGACGATTCAAAGTCCTCGCGTAACATCAACCGCCGCCGTAAGACGATTCAAAGTCCTCCACAGTGGCACCAACCGCCGCGAGACGATTCAAAGTCCTCCGGCCGTGGCACCAACCGCCGCCGAAGACGATTCAAAGTCCTCCGGCGTGGCATCAACCGCCGCCCGGAAGACGATTGAAAGTCCTCCGGCGTGGCACCACCGCCGCGAAGACGATTCAAAGTCCTCCAGCGTGGCACCACCGGCCGAAGACGATTCTAAAGTCCTCCAAGCGTGGCACCAACCGCAATCGAGAACGATCTCAAGTCCTCACTTTATCTCCTACGGCCCGGGAAGGCCTTAAACCACCCGATTAGGAAAATCGTAAAATTTCCATCCCAGACACCACCACGTCCTCACAATTGACCTCGGCGGTCGCCACATCTTAGGACACCACCACGTCCCTACCACCGACCTCGGCGGTCACACAACACTTCACGGGGCATCACCACGCCCACTCGCACTCACAAATTCACGACCTCGAACTACGACCGGGCTTGATTCCCGCCAGGATACGTAGGAATCCTATCGCGGGGTCCGGCCATCGACCTATACGGTCGCTAGGACACCACCACGTCCTTCCCATCGACCTATGCGGTCACCCGAGACACCACCACGTCCTCACCACGACCTCGGCGGTCACACGACACTTCGGGGCACCACCACGCCCGCATTCACAAAACACTCACCCCACACCCGAACTACGACCGGGCTTGATTCCCGCCGGGATACGTAGGAATCCTATCACAGGTCCGGCCTATTGACCTAAACGGTCACACAAAAGGACACCACCACGTCCTCACATTGACCCTCACGGTCACTTCCTCTCCCGGCACGCGATCCAGTTAGGACCCTTATCTTATCGGCGACCCCACTTCTTTCATAAGTGACGTCGTCGAGGGCTTCTGTAAGTACCCCAATCTGGATCACCCTTTCAAACACACGGGAAACACCGCACTCATCAACGCAGTCTCGGAGACCTCTCGGCACTCAAAACCCACTCAAAACCCTCTCAAAACCCTCTCAAACCCCCAACCAAACCAAGGGAGGAGCCTTCCCGGGATAAAAGGGACAAAGGACCTTTTGGGAATTTTCAGAAATTGGGAAAGCAATATTAATCCGTACGGACCTCTTTCTGTGTCATAATTACCGAATCCCCTTAAAGTCCACAATATTCCCTCAAATCCTAAGAAATGATTACCCAAATGCATGGTTGGTCCGTACGGACCTCTTTGCATCTTTGAGTTGGTCCGTACGGACCTTCTTGCATGGGGACATCATCATTCCGTAATATTCACCATCATTGCATTCCCTCAAATCGAGGAAATCCAAAATTACGGATAACCATGAGGTCCGTGCGGACCTCTTTGCTCCGAAATTTTTACTATAAATAGAGGGCGCCCCCTCCTCATTTTGACACACCTCCCTCTTCTCTCTTCCTCCCTTAGCCTTCGCTCCCCTCTAAGTCCTCTCGAGGCTCTCCCGGCCCCTTTCGGATCCTTCCGAGGCCTTTCGAGCTCCCTTGTGGTGCTCAGAAGCCTCCCGAGCGCTCCCGAGACGGCTCCCGCGCTGCCCCGAGGCTATCTCGAGGTACTCTGAGGCCCCTCGTGGTACTCCGAGGCCTTGCCTGGTCTTTCCACGGTGTCCCGGCTCTTTCCGAGTCAAATCGACGATCCCAAACCACGCCGAAACTCTGCCCGAGTGACTCCTGCCACCACAACGCACGCCGAACCTCTGCCCGAGTGATCCCGACGATCCCCACGCACGCCGAACCTCTGCCCGAACGCAGCACGCAAGCCTCAACTCACGCCGAAACTCGTCCGCAGACAACCGGCATCTCCGAAGCAATCCCGATCCGTACCGGAACGCTACTCCGACCTCAAACACCATTCCCCAGCGGAAGACAGACGCGAACCAACATTGGTAAGGCTTCCTTCCATTACTATTTCAATACATTTTCATACATAGCATACAATGTAGACATCCGATACAGCATGCATTTTTAAAAGCACACACACACACACACACAACATTTAAAGGATATTAGGGGTATCCGAAAGACTCGTTTTACGAGGCTACTCGGGTGAGCTCTAATATTCTAATATTCTCTTCCCGGGGAGTCATCTGACCTCCAAACTCAAAATCTCATCACACAAAAACAGTTTAAAATTATCTTTAAACTGATGCCCTTTTTCAATGTTTTGGGCTTAATAAAAACGGCGTGGCGACTCTACAAAAAACAAAAAGCGGCGAGACACATCGCTCCAACGCGAAAGACGCCAGATGCCGGGGCTGCGAAGCCTATTCGGATCCGGGTAATTTCAGTAGGTAGCCTACCATAGGTCCAGCCGCTTGACCAACAAGGTCACCCTTTTCCCCGATAATTATCATAAGCTCTAATCTTCCCCAGTGAGAATGCCCTCAAATAGTCTCCCTCAACCTCGATTTAGGCCCCCATTTAGGCTCATACTCCTGAACTAAATCTCAACTTAGGTTCATACTCCTAAACTGAGTCCTCATTTAGGTTCATACAATGGAACTAAACCTCAACTTAGGTTCATCCCTGACGAAAGCCTACGAAATTCCGTCTCTTTCACCTCCGGCAGCAAACGTAAGACCGATCCCTTCAAATGAATTCCACCAAAAGACTGTCTATCCCCTCGAAGTCTGTCCCCAATGAAAGGATACGAACATCGAAGGAAATCGTTTCAAAACAAGTTGATACCTCCAGATCACCCATCATCAAGGTTCAAGGCACCTAAAATGCCATCATCAAGGTTTGAGGCACCTAAGACGCCATCACCAAGGTTCGAGGCACCTACGATGCCATCATCAAGGTTTGAGGCACCTAAGACGCCATCACCAAGGTTTGAGGCACCTAAGACGCCATCATCAAGGTTCGAGGCACCTAAGACGCCATCATCAAGGTTCAAGGCACCTAAGACATCATCATTAAGGTTTGAGGCACCTAAAACGCTATCACACACAACACTAGGAAAGCGATAAATCGCAATCATCCCCTAATTCGACAAACCGAAATCATTACCAGGGCGACTTCCCAAAAATAGTCAAATCATAGGGCGACTTCCCAAAAATAGTCAAATCATAGGGCGACTTCCCAAAAATAGTCAAATCATAGGGTGACTTCCCAAAAAATAGTCAGACCTTAGGGTGACTTCCCAAAAATAGTCAAATCATAGGGCGACTTCTAAAAAATAGTCAAATCATAGGGTGACTTCCCAAAAATAGTCAAATCTTAGGGCGACTTCCCAAAAAATAGTCAAATCTTAGGGAGACTTCCCAAAAATAGTCAAATCATAGGGAGACTTCCAAAAAATAGTCAAATCATAGGGCAACTTCCAAAAAATAGTCAAATCATAGGGTGACTTCCCAAAAAATAGTCAGACATTAGGGCGAATCCCCAAAAATAGTCAGATCTTAGGGCGACTCCCCAAAAATAGTCAGATCTTAGGGCGACTTCCCAAAAAATAGTCAAATCATAGGGTGACTTCCCAAAAATAGTCAAATCATAGGGTGACTTCCCAAAAATAGTCAAATCATAGGGTGACTTCCTAGAAATAGTCAAATCTTAGGGCGACTTCCCAAAAAATAGTCAAATCTTAGGGCGACTTCCCAAAAAATAGTCAGATCTTAGGGCGACTTCCCAAAAATAGTCAAATCATAGGGCGACTTCCCAAAAATAGTCAAATCATAGGGTGACTTCCCAAAAATAGTCAGATCTTAGGGCAACTTCCCAAAAATAGTTAAATCTTAGGTTGACACCCTAAAACAGTCACTCTAGGGTCGACATCGAAAGACCCGAACTACGACTGGCTTGATTCCCCAATCGGGATACGTAGGTAGCCTATCATTAGGTTCAGCCACCAGACCAAAGTGGTCATTCCCATCCCCAGCAGAGCGGATATACAACTCTAGCCACCAGACCAAAGTGGTCATTCCCATCCCCAGCAGAGCGGATATACAACTCTAGCCACCAGACCAAAATGGTCATGTCCTATCCCCAGCAGAGTTTCTTTCAGCAATCGACTGCAGAACTCGCTCACCAGGTTGACATCCTAAAACAGTCACTCTAGGGTCAACATCTGAAGATAGTCGAAAGACCCGAACTACGACTGGCTTGATTCCTCTTAAGGATACGTAGGTAGCCTATCGCTAGGTTCAGCCACTCGATCACTTGATCATCCTGTCAAATATGGAGCCTTACTCTTATCGACGACCCCGCTTCCTTCGAAAGCACCGTCGTCGAGGGGCTACTGTAAGTGCTCCAATTTGAGTTGTTATTATTTTCGTTAGAAAATTAACGAAAGTTTTAACATTCCTAATATTTCTAAACAATTCCTAACATTTCTAACAAGACAAGGATAAATTAGGGATTGCCATTTAGAGTTAAGCATGGAAAAGAATCTTACAAAAGCAAAAGAATTGTAAAAACCCGAAATGGGAAGTCAGCAATGTACTCGGTGGCTTAATTTGAAAAATATTCTCCCTGTCCAAAGCCTGGAGCAGCATTTAATGCACCAGGCACGCTGACGAACAGATCCGCGTGGATCAAAATGAGGTTTACCGTGGCCTATAAATTGAACCCTCCTCTATCAGTTTACACAACACAATTTACTCACAGAAGCAAAACTCTGGCGAAAAATAGGGAGAAAACAGTGGGAATTCCCTTGAATTGCCACCATTTTCTCTTGAATCTTTCCCAAACCCCACTCACTCCAAACATTCTCAAATCACTCTCATACATACACAAGCCCAAGCTTAAATTACCCCTTAGGAGGAGGATTAGAGAGAAAACATAGAGGACTTAAGTGTTATCTACTTGTTTTCTCTTTGACCAACTCTAATCACAAACCCTAAACACATTCAAACCCTAAACACTTTCAAGCCTTGAATCCACACAAACACAAACACAAACACAAACACAAACACAAGGGAAGATAGGTATAACCTCTCTCTCCCTACCCTAAATCTCTCTCATCCATGCATGCATCTCAAACTTTAAAGATGTAGTTTGTTCATCAACTTGTTTGTTGTTCATCTTTGCTCGACCTAAAAATGTAGTCACCTTGGAATAAATTTCCATGGATGACCATTTAAAAGGTCCAAATTACTTCTTATTCACTTAAAAGTGCTTTTCCTCAAAATCATTCACTCAAAAGTGTTTTCCAAAAAACATTTTCATACATAAAATCTCATTTTCAAAGGATAAAATTCCCCTTCCCAAGCAAATGAAATGCTTAAGTCCTAATGTACCCTAAGGATGGCTTGATCTAGTAGATCACCACTAAAATGTCTAGTGACTACTAATCAAATCCTAAGGAGATGGGGACAATCATGGATGCCAAACCCCCTTTAAAATCATGTTTTTCTTCAAGAGAAAGTTGCTGTCCAGTAGCCTTTCTCTGAGACCTCTGTCCATGGTCTAATTTTTTGGACACAGAAGAACTTGTAATTGGGTGTTGACTACAAAATACTTTTTGTAGCCAACATCCAGATATTTCCATAAATATTTTTACTTTATTTTTTACGTGAGTAAAACTCCCTTTTTCAAATTTTATTTTAAAAGTCAGTTCCTCAGTCTCTGGAAATCCAGATTTCATATCTGAGATTTCCAGAAGGTTTTGGTCCACCAAATCATCTCCAAATGGGAAATATCTTTTACAGAAACCTTATTTTAGGTGTTTTGAACAACTTTAATTCTCGGACTTTCCCCATATTTTGAAGTTTTAAAGCCCTTAAACCCATTTTAAAATCAAGTGTCCACTGCCTTTTTCATTCTGGCAGAATTGGTCTTCAACTTCAAAAAATCTTTTGAGTACCAAAACTCAACCCAAAAATCAAACCAAAAATCATGGGACTTGTTTAAAGTCTAATAAAGAGTTCCCAATTTTTAGATTTCTCAGTTTAAACTTATTTTGGCCAAAGGAATACACACACACACACACACACAAATGGTTTTTAATGCTTGGAAGACTCGTTTACGAGGCATTCCGGGTGAACACTAACGTTCTTCCCGGCGTGTAACGTGACCTCCGAACCCAAATCTATAATCTCGGGCATTTTTCAAAGTTTTGGCCCTTAAAATAAAAATGGCGTGGCGACTCCGTTTGATTTCAAAAATCGGGTACATCACAGTTATGCTGCCCAAATTTCCCTAGAAATTGGGGCTACTCGTCCGTCTCACATCGTGTTAGGTTTTTGGCTAGGTAACATTACTTATTATTAATTTCAAATGCAAAACATTTAGTGTAATTTGAACATTGCGTCCCTAGGTTACCCCAAGGTGTAGTTTAGCATAAATAAAGGGTTAGCCTTTTCCAATCGTTCTTAGGATTTAAACCACCGATTTATACTTGAAGATAAAATAATTTGTTTGCACGAGTCCTCTCTCTCCGCTCCCTCTCCCGTATTTCCTCTTCCTTCCCTACCTAATAAACCCGTATCTACCCCTGTAGCAGTGACAAGTTGGAAGCGTGTTCTGGTATTCTGCGGTTTTTGGAATCCTTGCTTTGAAGCTTCTATCTGTTCTTCAAACCGAGATGTCCGGTGCAAAAGATACGCCATCCGCTCAGTCTGGAATTCTCCCTACTTCGGGCCAGCTAGAATTGAATGATCTGTCGGTAGCAGAGTTGCGAGTTGCTCTTAAAGCCGCAATGGTTCGTGAAAGCAAGGCCCAGTTACTAGCCCAAGTTGCCAAAGCCCGAGAGGAGGAGACTCACGCTAGATTTGTGGAAGCAATGCGCATCCGGGGGGTTACTATAATTTGCCACGAAGATGGATCGTATGAGGAGATCATTAAGGCCAGCAGTGTTGATGAGAATGGAGATGCAATGAAAGGGGTGTCTAAAGATGAGCAAGATAAAATTCTTTCCCCGATACCTCATGTGATTCAAACTCAGGTCAAAGACGAACAACCGACCTTTGAAGCTTTCAGTTTTCTTAATCAACTGGAGTCGAAGAGTCAGTACCAACCAGATTCCCAAGGGCCATGCCATTATATTACTCGGAAAGGATCACTGATACTACATCCTGATCAAGCTCCCCTGCAAGGAAGTGCTTCACAGCCACCACTGAGCTCATTTGGTTTCAGTTTGTCATCCCCGCATGATCATCAGTCAGGACCGACCTCCTATGTGACCGTGAATCAGATGTCCTTTATTCCAGCTGTAAACTCTACCCAGCAAGGCATGTCCATACCCGAGTCCCCTCCAAAGAAAGTTCGAACGGAAAAGAATAAAGCATTCTGGGGTAATGTGGGAATGCCTATGAATAAATTTCTCAATGTTTTGGTCAGTGGAGGTCTGGTTCAGCCGCTAGTTAATTATATCCCTCTCCATCACACTGAGAACATATATCCGAGCAAGTATTGTCACTATCACCAATATCCAGGACATACCACCCATGCATGCTTTCAGTTAAGAATAATCATTCAAGGACTTATTGACGAGGGAAAGCTCGATTTAGGCTCCCAAGAGGAAAGCAATACTCAGAACCTCCATCAGTTTCCCCAACGCAAGAAGCGAGAATTTGATGACCTGGGAATAACAACTGAGGAAGCTTTTAATGGTTTGATGCGAAGAGGAATGATAAAGCCGCTCGATAATTACCATCCCACCAAACCTAATCGAATTTGGATCGCGATGAAGTATCGTTACTATCATCGGTACCATTCGGCCATTCAACCAATGATTGTTCCGTTCTGAAAGTATTGATTCAAAGGATGGTTGATGAAGGTAGAATCGAAAAGGCCCCTCCCAAAGTGGCCAGTGATCCTCGTCAGCCACGGAAGTTTGATGATCTTGGCATGACTACGGAAGAAGCATTTAATGGTCTGGTTAAGGCAGGGATGGTTCAGCCCCTTGATAATTACCACCCTATGCATCGCAACCCAGAGCTGGATGCGAGCAAGTACTGTTGCTACCACCAGTTCCCTGGCCATACAAACAACGATTGCATTCCTCTGAAGATGCTCATTCAGAAGCTTGTTGATGATGGAAAGGTTGAGAAGGCTTGCCCCAGTGTTGTCCCCAATCTTCTTTAGTGATAACAGCAGAAGCCTAGAGGCTATCCCACCTGAAAGCGGCAAAGTCAATCAGTCAGCGTCGTAGGTTCTAGAGTGTCTTTCATGTGGTCATGAGTTTGTCAAGTCCATATTATGATTATTTTTATAAAAAATCTTTGTTTCTATTCTTGCTAGACTCGAGACATCACTTGCACACCCACATTACATTTTATTGAAATGGTCTTATTTCAAATGATCACTTGTGCTGCTCACCGACTAACGCTTTGAAATGACTAATATTTAAATTAATCAGAATGAGAAAATCGACTGATATCCTTCCCAAAGTGGGGCTTACCAACTCCCCACCTCGATTCCCATATGCTCACATACCTTCTATCGTCCTCGCTATCTCGTTGTTCGATGAATTTGCACGACCGCAGAGTGAACTTATGGAAGCAATTGAAGACTCAATCTCGTTCAGATCATCCGGTGGGGACTGCGGTTGAAACCTTTCACCCATAGGAAGCCATCACCTCCCCCTCACTAAACAGTACCCTTTTCATTTCAAGATCGGCACGTTTTGAAACCCATTTAGCCATCACCAGAAAAAAAGAGACTATCCTTAAGACTCCCGTAAGCCAAAAGAAAGATCGACCGACTCCAAGATCAAGAATAACGGAAAGCAATGATCCATCCTGGGGACTAGCTGAAATCCTCCTCTCAACAAAAAAAAAAGAGAGAAGATATAAAAAAAAGAAAAGAAAAGAAAGAGAGCCTAGTCCTCAGTGATTCTCTCAAAAGCAAAAGTCAAAGGATCCGGTCGTTACTCAAGAGGAGTCTCAGAGTGAATAAAGAGACAGCATGGATGTCCCCTCACCATTACCTCTAACCGATCCCAAGCCGTCCTCTCGATTTTAGAGGACATTCCCATTACCATTACCCTTACCTTTGCCTTTAGCCGAAGCAAATATTGACCTCTCATCCTTAGAGGCATTGAAGATGCAAGCTTGGACTCCCGCACTTTAGAAATCCCAAACACATACCCAAGAGCCAACCTCTCATCTTTAGAGGTTCAGTCAGCAAAAAGCCTAGCCGACCTCTCGTTTTAAGAGGTCATGATATCCTAAATCACCCGAAGACCGATCGAAATCCCGAAGCCCAGTCGCAATTCCTACCGATAAAGCGGTTTCATTCCGGAAACGGATTATTGCTTAAAGAGGAGCCAAGTCCATCTGCTCAAAGGACCGTCAAGCGAAGATTGTGCAAATTCCCTCCGTTCATTCGATGTTATATATGTGAGCATATTTCATTTCTCCTCCGCAAACACCTGCCGTGGATGTCCCACTGGGGCTTCACATCTGTGTCTCCCATTCACACTCTAAGAGGACACGTTCTTTCGATTCTCAAAAATTCTCGAAGGTCCTCACATCCCCGAACTTCACCGTTCATTCTTTTCATTCGGGATAAGCCCGAACTACGGCGACCTGAGCTCCTCCTATGGAGGAGAACGTAGGCAACCATAATTGGTTCGGTCGAAATCATAAACAAATCTCAGAAGATCCGGTCTCCTCAAGGACCATGCCCATACATTGTCCATCCGTCCGAGTTAGATTCTCGATATCAGTGGGTTTTCTCCTCAGGATTGATAAAAAAATATTTGCTTATATCAGCTTTGGCGGTCGAATAACCCGAACATCAATAAAGGGTTTTAAGCAGCTTTGTGATCATCAAGAATAAGACAGGTTTTCAAGTTTCTTGACAAGTCTTCTCTTTCTACATCATAGGATATAGAGCTAAACACTGTATCTCTGTCAGCAGGGGTTTTCCATACAATTTCCCCCACCTTATGATGCTTGTACTCTCTCAAAAGAGTCAAACCTAAAGCGAGAGTGTCATATACAAGTTCGGGAATCACTCCCACAATTCGAAAAATACGCCCCTGCACGTAAACACTTCTGGATCTTGTCCGCCGATTGATTGACTGAAGCTCAAAAAGCGATCTCCTCTTAGATTGCTTGATGTTTTGAAGGCAAGGTAGCGGAATGTCAAACTGGGGTTTGGCTAAAGAAGAAGACTGATTTGGTTTATTTGTATGTGGATACCGGGGCTGGCTTTTGAATTTCAACTCCCGGGAATGGTTTGATTACTTGAGGAGGTTATTCCATATTGGGGCTACTGAGTCTTATGCCTTAAACCAATGGATGAGTTTTGGAAATACTGGGAAAGTTTGATTTTGAAGCTCTGTCTGCATGACTTATCTTGTCACGCGACATAACGTGCCCCAGTTACCCTGAGTCGTGCGACAACTTGTGATCAATACCAGACATCAGTGATCTGCAATCTGGTCAATACCAGGGCACGCCCCGACTTGTCTCCAACAGCAAAATCACCCTGCAAATAAACTGGGGAGAGGGATTCATTCAGTTCAAAAGCATACAAACCCTCATACACCTACCAAGCCATCCATATCCAAACCAAACCACAAAAGACATTTACATTTACTCCATAACCATTCAAATCATCCATCGTCATCACCTCAAAAATGGACTCGTGCGATCAACATAAAAAACTAATAACAGTGTTTTGAGTCTAGGAAAATCAAGTAAGTTTTTAACAAAAAAAAAAAAGAGAAAGAAAGTGTGTTTGTTCATTTTCATCGCAAAAGAAAAGATGCAACAGTCAGAAGAGCAAATGTCTTGATATGAAGGGCTGCCCCTAGTGTGATGATGTGCACCAAATTTTTTCGAAAGGAACTTTGAAATTTTTCGTTTCTTTGAAAAACCAATCGAAAAAAGACCGGAGTCGCCACGCCATTTTTGTTTTAAGGGCCAAAACTTTGAAAAATGCCCGAGATTAGATATTTGGGTTCGGAGGTCACGTTACACGCCAGGAAGGACGTTAGTGTGCACCCGGAATGCCTCGTAAAACGAGTCTTCCAAGCTAAAAACCATTTGTTTGTGTGTGTGTGTGTGTGTGTGTGTGTTACTTTGGCCAAAATAAGTTTAAACTGAGGAAACCAAAAATTGGGAATTCTTTATAAGACTTTGGACAGATCCCATGATTTTTGGTGTGATTTTTGGGTTGAGATTTGGTACTCAAAAGATTTTTGGAAGTTGAAAACCATTTCTGCCAGAATGAAGAAGGCAGTGGACACTTGATTTTGAAATGGACTTTAGGGCTTGAAAACTCCAGAATCTGGGAAAATTCCAAGAATAAAAAATGTTCAAAACACCTTAAATAAGGTTTCTATAAAAGAACTTCCCATTTTGGAGATGATTTGTGGGACCAAAACCTTCTGGAAATCTCAGATGTGAAATCTGGATTTCCAGAGACTGATGAACTGACCTTTAAAGGAAAATTTGAAAAAGGGAGTTTTACTCACGCAAAAAATAAAGTAAACATATTTCTGGAAAGCTCTGGATGTTGGCTACAAAAAGTATTTTGTAGTCAACACCAAATTCCAAGTTTATCTGTGTCCAAAAAATTAGACCATGAACAGAGGTCTTAGAGAAATGCTACTGGACAGCAACATTCTCAAGAAGGAAATGTGATTTAAAAGGGGGTTTTGCATCCATGCTTGTCCCCATTTCCCTAGGTTTTGATTAGTAGTCACTAGACATTTTAGTGGTGATCTACTATATCAAACCATCCTTGGGGTACATTAGGACTTAAGCATTTCATTTGCTTGGGAAGGAGAATTTTGTAGAGATGAAATTAAAGAGAAAAATCAACTAGAGATTTAAAATGTGGACCATTTGAGATGGTCATTCATGAAGATGAACTTCAAGATGACCATCTTAGGTCAAGATTTAAGTTAAACTAGACATAAAGTAAATCAAAGTAAGAAGAACAAGATGAACAAGAAGTTAAAAGGGAGTTTTAGGGTTTAGAGAAGGAGGGCTTTACCAATGGTGACACCCTATCTTCCTAGGCTTGGAATTTGACTTGAGGAGTATCAAGATTTGGTGTTTGACTTGAGGAGTATCAAGATTTGGTGTTTGGATTTGTGTTTGGGTGGATTCAAGGCTTGAATGTGTTTAGGGCTTGATGATAGAGTTGGTCAAAGAGAAAACAAGTAGATAACACTTAAGTCCTCTATGTTTTCTCTCTAATCCTCCTCCTAAGGGGTAATTTGAGCTTGGATTGGTGTATGTATGAGAGTATGTATGAGAGTGTTTTGAAAGTATTTTGAGTGAGTGGGGTTTGGGAAAGATTGAAGAGAAAATGGTGGCAATTCTAGTGAATTCCCACTGTTTTCTCCCTATTTTTCGCCAGAATACAGCTTCTATGAGCCAATTGTGTTGTGTAAACTGAGAGAGGAGGGTTTAATTTATAGGCCTCTGGAAATGTCAAACATGTCCGCGCGGATTGGGTTGTAAACGTGCAATGTTCATTAAATGCAGCTCTAGGCTTTGGACATGAAGAATAAAATTCAAAAATCCAGCAGTTTATGTTTTTCAACTTGCCCAATTCGGATTTTTCCAATTTCTTTTGATTTTTTGATTCCTTTCCATGGTTTATCTTTAAATGGCAATCCCTAATCTACCCTCACTTTGTTAGGAATGTTAGGAATGTTAGAAATGTTAAAACTTTCGTTAATTTTCTAACGAAAATTCTAACAACTCAAATTGGAGCACTTACAGTAGCCCCTCGGCGACGGCGCTTTCGAAGGAAGCGGGGTTGTCGATAAGAGTAAGGCTCCATATTCGACAGGATGATCAAGTGATCGAGTGGCTGAACCTAGCGATAGGCTACCTACGTATCCCGAATGGGAATCAAGCCAGTCGTAGTTCGGGTCTTTGACCCTGGAATGACTATTTTAGGGAATTCGCCCTAAGATTTGACTATTTTTGGGAAGCCTCCCTATGATTTGACTATTTTTGGGAAGTCGCCCTAAGGTTTTGACTATTTTGGGGACGTCGCCCTATTGTTTTGACTATTTTGGGGAAGTCGCCCTAAGATCTGACTATTTTTAGGCAGTCGCCCTATGATTTGACTATTTTTGGGAAGTCGCCTTATGGTTTTGACTATTTTGGGGAAGTCGCCCTAAGATCTGACTATTTTTGGGAAGTCACCGTAAGATCTGACTATTTTTGGGAAGCCACCCTGTGATCTGACTATTTTTGGGAAGTCGCCCTATGATTTGACTATTTTTGGGAAGTCGCCCTATGATTTGACTATTTTTGGGAAGTCGCCCTATGGTTTGACTATTTTGGGGAAGTCGCCCTATGGTTTGACTATTTTTGGGGAAGTCGCCCTATGACTTGACTATTTTGGGAAAGTCGCCCTGGTAATGACTTCGGTTTGTCGAATTAGGGGATGATTGCGATTTATCGCTTTCCTCGTGTTGTGTGTGATAGCGTTTTAGGTGCCTCAAACCTTAATGATGGCGTCTTGGGTGCCTCGAACCTTCATGATGGCGTCTTAGGTGCCTCGAACCTTGGAGATGGCGTCTTAGGTGCCTCGAACCTTGATTTGAAATGATTTCCCTTTGATGGTTTGGGATAGATGGTCTATTGGTGGACTTCATTTGATGGGATCGGTCTTATGTTTGTTGCCGAGGAAATGGATGATAATGGGAAAAGAAACGGGATTCCGTTAACTTCGCTGGGGATTTTGTTAGCCTTTGTTGGAGTTTAGTTCAGGAGTATGAACCTAAATGGGGACTTAGTTCAGGGGTATGATTCTAAGTCGAGGTTTAGTTCAGAGTATGAACCTAAATGGGGACTTAGTTCAGGAGTATGATTCTAAGTCGAGGTTTTGTTCGGGAGTATGAACCTAAATGGGGGCTTAGTTCAGAGTATGATCCTAAGTCGGGGGTTCAGTTCAGGAGTATGAACCTAAATGGGGACCTAGTTCAGAGTATGATCCTAAGTCGGGGTTTCGGTTCAGAGTATGAACATAAATGGGGACTCGGTTCAGAGTATGATCCTAAGTCGAGGTTTTGTACTGAGGGAGACTGTTTGAGGGCGTTCTTCTTTGAGGAAGATTTGAGCTTACGAGGATTACCGGGGAAAAGGGTGACCGTGTTGGTCAAGTGGCTGGACCTATGGTAGGCTACCTACGTATCCCGAGTGGGAATCAAGCCTGGATGTAGTTCAACAACTGCTGGGGATGGTCTTTGATGGTTTGACGGTATTTTGGGAGTCACCCGAGGTTTGACTGTTTTTGGGAAGTCGCCCTATGATTTGACTATTTTTGGGAAGTCGCCCTATGATTTGACTATTTTTGGGAAGTCGCCCTGAGATTGACTATTTTAGGGAAGTCGCCCGAGGATTTGCAGTTTAAATGAGATATACTTTCATACCTGTGTTGTGCTTACCTGTAGCTGTCGGAAGGACTGAGGCTACGGCTGATGTTGATGAAGAGTTGTTGGGTTTCCGTTCGTGGGACGGTTTCTGCTGACGATTTGCTGTCTTTGGAGGCATTTTGACCTGAAGGAGGAGTTTGGTTGAGTCTGCATCTTGCTGGTGATCGTCAACCTTGTAGAAGTTGTTGAGCTTGTCTTCACATTGGGACTTCTTGCTTTTGAGAACTTGGTGTCTCTGACCGATTTTCATTTGAGAACTTGGCGTCCCTGACCGTACTGTATTTTGAGAACTTGGCGTCCCTGACCGAATTGTATTTGAGAACTTGGCATCTCTGACCGTATTATATTTGGGAACTTGGCCTCCCTGACTGATTTGAATTTGAGAACTTGGCGTCTCTGACCGATTTGTATTTGAGAACTTGGCGTCTCTGACCGATTTGAATTTTGAGAACTTGGCGTCTCTGACCGATTTGTATTTGAGAACTTGGTATCTCTGACCGATTTGCATTTGAGAACTTGGCGTCTCTGTCCGTACTGTATTTGAGAACTTGGCGTCTCTGACCGAATTGTATTTGAGAACTTGGCGTCCCTGACCAATTTGTAGACACTGGAGGTGGTCTGCACATGTTTTACCCGGAATCATCTCTTGCCGAAAAGGGGGATTTGATTTCTTGCAATTTTGTTGAAACCATTGATTTTGAGCTTTGGTAAATATCTCCCTTGTTGAGGGTAAGTCTCAATGGCGAAGGAAGATGGTCTTTCACGTTTGAATTCCTGCATTGGTTAGTAGAGAGGAAGATGCATATATGACATTCATGATGACAGATGCATGCATAGAACCAAAAATGATTGTGAGAATATCACTGCGTATATTCGCGAGATGATGCATTTACTTGCTTTCGAAGATGCACCTAGCCTAAGCTTTTGGCAGGGAAATTATGATTTATGATCTTCAATCACTTAGGATTTTTCCTATTGATTCAAGTTTTGTGCATGCTACATGAGCCCTTGGGAGATTTTTGTGGGGATGCATGGTGATGAGAAGGGATGTATTGGGATGTATGTGTCTGGAGACAGATTTTGAGCAAGTGGGGGGTGAGAGCCCTCGATCGCGATTTAAACAGCGGTTGTTGATGGACCTCCATCTTGATGAGATTGGATTCGGATCCCGGGTCTTGATTGGGATTTTCCCTCTCAATCTTGGTCATTTGAAGCCGTCTTGTGACGTGCTCTAGGGCACATTGATATGAGTGAAGCTTCTTTCATTTGGGTGAGCTGTGACTTCGGCCGAAACCTTGTTCGTAGAATGATTTGATGAAATTGCTAATGCAGGGAGAAACCCAGATCTTAAATTCCATTTGCTACGGGAAGCTGCTATGTACCAAGTTACGAAGCCGAAAATCTAGTTGTTGATGTGACTAGACCTTTCTTGTGACTTGATAAAATCTCGAGATCCAAAGGACCAACTTGACAAAGCCCCGAATCCTATTATAGCGAGGAAAGATCCCTTCTTTGGCAAAGCCTCGGTCGGAAGAACTGAGTAGGCAAAGTCGAGATTTTGAAGAAGCGACTTGGCGAAGCCCCAATCTTATAATCTCGTTGTCATTAGCGAGTCCCAATCGATTGGTAATGCAAAGCAATCCTGAAAATAATCGACAAAGATCGAATCTATCTCGTAGTGAAAAACCCAATGTGGACCCAAAGATGACTATAGAAGCCCCGGCTTGAAGAGCCGATACAGAGAACACAGGAGAACCGCTAGCAAGCCCCGGCGTGAAGAAATTCGAGTAGTCTTATAGAGGAGGCACCCATCTTTTCAGACCTTAGTCAACCAGTCACTTGGACAAGACTCAGAAATGTTTACGTGCAAGGGCATATCTTTTGAAAGGTGGGAATGTCTCCCGAATTTGTGTATGACACTCTCGCTTTAGGTTTGACTCTTTTGAGAGAGTATAAACATCACAAGGTGTGGAAAAGTGTATGGAAACCCCTGCTGACAGAAAGACAGTGTTTGGCTCTATTTCCCTATGATGGAGAGAGAGAAGACTTGTCGAGACACTTTGAAAACTTGTCTTATTCATGATGATCACAAGGCTGCTTAAAACCCTTTGTTAATGTTCGGGTTATTCAACTTCTAAATCTGATATGAACAAATATTTTGATTAATCACGAGGAGAAAATCAACTGATATCGAGAATCAAGCTCGGAAGAACGAAAAGTGTATAGGGACGATCCTTGATGAGATCGGATTTTTTTTTTTGAGATTTGTTTGTGATTTCGACGGACCATTTACGGTTGCCTACGTTCCCTCCATTATGAAGAGCTCAGGTCGCCGTAGTTCGGGCCTATCCCGAATGAAAAGAGAACGAATGTTGAAATTCGAGGATCTGAGGACCTTTGGGGATTTTGAGGATTTGGAGGATTTAATAACATATCCCCTTAGAGCGTCCATGAAAGACACCTGATGCGAAGCCCCAAAGCTGGGACATCCACGGCAAGTGTTTGTGGAGTAGAAATGAATTATGCTCACATCAGATTTGAATTTGCACAATCTTTGATTGATGATTTTGAACCAAGATGGATTAGATTCCAATTTAAGCAAGCAATGAAGCGTTAATTTGATTTAGATCTTAAAGATATTATGATGAAATTGCTATCCGATAGGAATTGCAGTTGGGTTTCCGGGCTTCGATCGGCCATCGGGTAATTTTGGAAGTTATGACCTCTTAAAGTGAGAGGTCGGCTGGGCATTTTGCTGACTGAACCTCTAAAAATGAGAGGTTGGCTTGTAGGGATGTGTTTGGGAAATCTATGGCGGGGAAGATTGATTGCCTCTAAGAATGAGAGGTCAAATTTTGATTTTGGCCAAAGGCGAGGATAATGGTAACGGGGATATCCTCTAAAAGCGAGAGGATGGCTTGGGATTGGTTAAGGAAATGGTGAGAGGGAGTCCAAGCTATCAAGAACTTTTGCGAATCTTCGAGAATTCAGGCTCTTTTTTTATCATTGGAGAGCTTGTGATGATGCCCGATTTTTTTTGAAAATCAAACGGAGTCGCCACGCCATTTTAATTTTGAGGGCCAAAACTTTGAAAAAAGCCCGAGATCAGAAATTTAGGTTCGGAGGTCACGTTACGTGCCGGGAAGGATGTTAGTGTGCACCCGGAACGCCTCGTAAAAACGAGTCTTCCAAACATTCAAAATCCTTTGTTGTGTGTGTGTGTGTGTGTGTGTGTTTTGGCCAAAATAAGTTGAAACTGAGGTAAGTAAAAATTGGGAACTCTTTTTAAGGCTTTAAAATGATCCCATGATTTTTTGGGTGATTTTTGGGTTGAGATTTGTAACTCAAAAGATTTTTGGAAGTTGAAAACCATTTCTGCCAAAATGAAAAAAACAATTGACCCTTGACTTTGAAATAGACTTTAGGGCTTGAAATCTCCAGAATCTGGGAGAAGTCCGGGAATGAAAAATGTTCAAAACACCTTAAATAAGGTTTCTAAGAAAGAATTTTCCATTTTGGAGAAGATTTGAGTGGTCAACACCTTCTGAAAATCTCAGATATGAAATCTAGATTTCCAGAGACTGATGAACTAGCCTCTAAAAGAAAAATTGAAAAAAGGAGTTTTACTTACTCAAAAAATAAAATAAAATTATTTCTGGAAAGCTCTGGATGTTGGCTACAAAAAGTATTCTTTAGTCAACATCCAATTCTAAGTTTTACTGGGTCCAAAAAATAGGAAAATGGACTGAGGTCTCAGAACAATGCTACTGGACAGCAAGATGTTCTTTAGGGAAAATGTGATTTTTGGGGGGTTTGCATCTATGTTCACCCCATTTTTATCCCTAGACTTGATTCCACTACCTTGTGTCAAGTGGTTATCATATTCAAGTCATCCTTGGGGAATTTATGGGGTTTAAACATATCCTTTGCAAAGGGAAAGGGGATCTTTGTAAAGATGAAATTAAAGAGAAAACCAACTAGAGATTGAGAATATGGACCATTTGAGATGGTCATTCATGAAGATGAACTTCAAGATGGCCATCTTAGGTCAAGACTTAAGTTAAACTAGACATAAAGTAGATCAAAGTAGGAAGAACAAGATGAACAAGAAATTAAAAGGGAGTTTTAGGGTTTCAAGAAGGAGGGCTTTACCAATGGTGACACCCTATCTTCCTAGGCTTGGAATTTGGACTTGAGGAGTATCAAGATTTGGTGTTTGGCTTGAGGAGTATCAAGGTTTGGTGTTTGGATTTGTGTTTGGAGTGAGATTGGGAAAGATTCAAGAGAAAATGGTGGCAATCTAGAGATTCCCACTGTTTTCTCTCTATATTTCGCCAGAACTTCGTTGCTGTGATCAAAATGTGTTGTTTAAACTGAGAGAGGAGGGTTCAATTTATAGCCCTCTGAAATTGACAAACATGTCCGCGCGGATATGATTGACAGCGTGCACTGTTCATTAATTACAGCTTCAGGCTTTGGACAGGAAGAATAAAATTCAAAAATCCAGCAGTTTATGTTTTTCAACTTGCCCAATTCAGATTTTTCTTATTTCTTTTGCTTTTTGAGATTCTTTTCTTGGTTTAACTTTAAATGGCAATGCCCATTTTACCCTTACTTTGTTAGAAAAGTTAGGAATGTTAGTAATGTTATAACTTTCGTTAATTTTCTAACGAAAATGCTAACAAGCTCAAATTGGAGCACTTACAGTAGCCCCTCGGCGACGGCGCTTTCGAAGGAAGCGGGGTCGTCGATAAGAGTAAGGCTCCATATTTTGGCAGGATGATCAAGTGATCGAGTGGCTGAACCTATTTAATAGGCTACCTACGTATCCTTAAGAGGAATCAAGTCGTAGTAGTTCGGGTCTTTCGACTATCTTTAGTTGTCGACCACCTGAGTGACTGTTTTAGGATGTCAACCTCGGCGAGCGAGTTCTACGATCGATTGCTTTGAAAGAAACTCTGTGGGGATAAGAAATGACCCTCTTCGGTCGATGGCTAGGGTTGTATATCCGCTCTACTGGGGATAGGAATGACCATTTTGGTGCGGTGGTGAACCTAATGATAGGCTACCTACGTATCCTTAAGAGGAATCAAGCCAGTCGTAGTTCGGGTCTTTCGACTATCTTTAGTCGTCGACCCTACTGTTTTAGGAAAGTCATCCTAAGATTTGACTATTTTTGGGAAGTCACCCTATGATCTGACTATTTTTGGGAAGTCACCCTAAGATCTGACTATTTTTGGGAAGTCACCCTATGATCTGACTATTTTTGGGAAGTCGCCCTATGGTTTGACTATTTTTGGGAAGTCACCCTATGATCCGACTATTTTTGGGAAGTCGCCCTATGGTCTGACTATTTTTGGGAAGTCGCCCTGAGATCTGACTATTTTTGGGAAGTCACCCTGAGATCTGACTATTTTTGGGAAGTCACCCTATGGTCTGACTATTTTTGGGAAGTCACCCTATGATTTGACTGTTTTGGGGAAGTCGCCCTATGATCTGACTATTTTTGGGAAGTCGCCCTATGGTTTGACTATTTTTGGGAAGTCACCCTATGATCTGACTATTTTTGGGAAGTCGCCCTGTGGTTTGACTATTTTTGGGAAGTCGCCCTATGGTTTGACTGTTTTGGGGAGGTCGCCCTATGGTTTGACTGTTTTGGGGAAGTCGCCCTATGGTTTGACTGTTTTGGGGAAGTCACCCTATGATCTGACTATTTTTGGGAAGTCGCCCTATGATCTGACTATTTTTGGGAAGTCGCCCTGTGGTTTGACTATTTTTGGGAAGTCGCCCTATGGTTTGACTGTTTTGGGGAAGTCGCCCTATGGTTTGATTGTTTTGGGGAAGTCGCCCTATGGTTTGACTGTTTTGGGGAAGTCACCCTATGATCTGACTATTTTTGGGAAGTCGCCCTATGATCTGACTATTTTTGGGAAGTCGCCCTGTGGTTTGACTATTTTTGGGAAGTCACCCTAAGGTTTTGACTATTTTTGGGAAGTCACCCTATGATCTGACTATTTTTGGGAAGTCGCCCTATGACTATTTTGGGGAAGTCGCCTATGGTTTTGGTTTGTCGAATTAGGGGATGATTGCGTTTTATCGCTTTTCCTAGTGTTGTATGTGATAGCGTTTTAGGTGCCTCAAACCTTAATGATGGAGTCTTAGGTGCTTTGAACCTTGATGATGGCGTCTTAGGTGCCTCGAACCTTGGAGATGGCGTCTTAGGTGCCTCGAACCTTGATTTGAAATGATTTCCCTTTGACGGTTTGGGATGGATGGTCCTTTGGTGGATTTTAGTTCAGGAATATGAACCTAAATGGGGACTTAGTTCAGGAGTATGATTCTAAATGGGGACCTAGTTCAGGAGTACGATCCTAAGTCGGGGTTTCAGTTCAGGAGTATGAACCTAAATGGGGACCTAGTTCAGGAGTATGATCCTAAGTCGGGGTTGAGGGAGACTGTTTGAGGGCATACTCGCAGGGGAAGATTAGAGTTTATGATGATTATCGGGGAAAAAGGGTGACCGTGTTGGTCAAGCGGCTGGACCTAGGGTAGGCTGCCTACGTATCCTGAGTGGGAATCAAGCCTGGACGTAGTTCGAAAACTGCTGGGGATGGTCTTTGATGTTTTGATAGTATTTGGGAGTTACCCGAGTTTTTGATGATATTATTCTTTTAGAAAAGTAGTTGACTAAGATATGCTTTCATACCTGTGATGTGCTTACCTGTAGTTGCCGGAAGGACTGAGGCTACGGCTGATGTTGATGAAGAGTTGTTAAGTTGCTGTTCGTGGGACGGTTTTACGCCGACGATTTCTTTGTCTTTGGAAGCATTTTGACTGAAGGAGGAGTTTGGTTGAGTCCGCATCTTCTTTGGTGATCGTCAACCTTGTAGAGGTGGTTGAGCTTGTATTCACATTGGGACTTCTTGCTTTTGAGAACTTGGTGTTTCTGACCGCATTGTATTGGAGAGCTTGGCGTCTCTGACCTTCTTGCCTTGGAGAACTTGGCGTCTCTGACCGATTTGTATTGGAGAGCTTGGCGTCTCTGACCTTCTTGCCTTGGAGAACTTGGCGTCTCGACCGATTTGTATTGGAGAACTTGGCGTCTCGGCCAGGCGGCATTTGATTTGCATTTGAGAACTTGGCGTCCCCGACCGAACCGTATTTGAGAACTTGGCGTCTCGACCGAATTGTATTTGAGAACTTGGCGTCTCGACCAAGCGGCATTTGATTTGCATTTGAGAACTTGGCGTCCACGACCGATTTGCATTTTGAGAACTTGGCGTCCACGACCGACTTGTATTCGAGAACTTGGCGTCTCGACCGAATTGTAGACACCGGAGGTGGTCTTCATTGAAAGGCTGTTTTCATCCATTTGTGGACATTGGGGGTCGTCTTTAGCAAGTTGCGACGCCGGAGCTTGTCTTTGCCAAGCGTAGATCTTTGGAGGCCGTCTTCATCCGTTTGTGGACATTGGAGGTCGACTTTGGTGAAGATCATTCTTGCCGAAAAGGGGATTTGATTTCACGTTTGAATTCCTGCATTCGTTAGTGAAGAGGAAGATGCATATATGACATTCATGATGACAGATGCATGCATAGAGCCAAAAATGATTGTGAGAGTATCACTGCATATGCTTGCGAGATGATGCATTTACTTGCTTTCGAAGATGCACCTGTCCTAAGCTTTTGACAGGGAAATTATGATTTATGATCTTCAATTCACTTAGGATTTTTCCTATTGATTCAAGTTTTGTGCATGCTACATGAGCCCTTGGGAGATTTTTGTGGGGATGCATGGTTATGTATGTGTCTGGAGACTGTTTGGAACAGATTTTGAGCATGTGGGGGATGAGAACCCTTGATCGCGATTTAAACAAATGTTGTTGGTGAGGTTTTGTCGGCGGTATCACATGGATCTCAATTTTGATGAGATTGGATTCGGATCCGGGTCTCGATTGGAATTTTCTCTCTCAATCTTGGTCATTTGAAGGCGTCTTTGACGGAGGCTCTAGGGCACGTTGATATGAGTGAAGCTTCTTTCATTTGGGTGAGCCGTGACCTCGGCCGAAACCTTATCCTGGAGAATGATTTGATGGAATTGCTAATGCCGGGAGAAACCACGATCTTGAATTCCGATGCTACGGGAGGCCGCCGTGTACCAAGTTAAAAAGCCGAAATTCTTTCTTGATAAAATTCGGGTCCAAAAGACCGTCTTGACAAAGCCCCGGATCTGAGTAGGCAAAGTCCGGATTTTGAAGAAGTGACTTGGCGAATCTATCTCGTAGTGAAGAACGCAATGTGGACCCAAGGATGACTATAGAAGTCCCATCTTAAAGAGCCGATACGGGGAGAACCCTGGGAGGACCGCTTAGCAAGCCCCAGCGTGAAGAAACACAGAGCAGTCCTATTGCGCAGACGGAGTCATCATGTGACCAAGGAGGCACCCATCTTTTCGGTATCTTAGTCAACCAGTCAATGGACAAGACTCAGGAATGTTTACGTGCAGGGGCACATCTTTTCGAAAAGTGGGAATGAATCCCGATTTTGTGTATACACACTCGCTTTAGGTTTGACTCTTTTGAGAGAGTATAAGCGTTACAAGGTGTGGAAAAGTGTATGGGAGCCCCTGGCGGCGTAAAGACAAGTGTTTGGCTCTATTTTCCTATGATGTAGAGAGAAGACTTGTCGAGACACTTGAAAAATTGTCTTATTCATGATGATCACAAGGCTGCTTAAAACCCTTTGTTAATGTTCGGGTTATTCAACTCCTAAATCTGATATGAACAAAAATTTTGATTAATCACAAGGAGAAAACCAACTGATATCGAGGATCAAGCTCGGAAAATGTATAGGGACGATCCCTGATGAGACCGGATTTTTTTTCTTTTTTTTTTGAGATTTGTTTGTGATTTCGACCGGACCATTTCTGGTTGCCTACGTTCCCTCCATTATGAAGAGCTCAGGTCGCCGTAGTTCGGGTCTAAACTGTGTTTGGCTTTATAAAAGGGGTATGAACATTTGTGGTACTTTTGGTGAAAAGGCTCGGATAGGAAGTTTGGATGATAAGGTGCGGGCCTTAGGTGATTCCTTGACAAGTCATTTTGAGCGATTCCGTTGCTTCTTGATCGTCTTCCTTCATCGGGGGAGAAAGATTTTGGATGCAGCTTAAGGGCTTATGATATGTTTTTGCCGTTGCTTTAACTGCTCCCTTGTTGTCGACAACTTCCGTTCTTCGGGCTTTAATTTTGCCCATATGTCAAACCTTCTGATCGGCGGTGCTAGGTCCTTGGCCTCATTTTTTTTTGAAGCTTTTGTTTTTTGAAGCTTTTTTTTTGAAAATTGTTGTTTTTTTTTGAAGCTTTTGTTTTTTTTTGAAGCCTTTTTTTTTTTCTTTTTTGAAGCTTTTGTTTTTTTTTTTTTTTTTTTGAAGCTTTTGTTTTTTTTTTGAAGCTTTTGTTTTTTTTTGAGCACCTGAGGACGAAGGCAAGCTTCTACTTGAACTTTCTTGATGCATGGGGGGCGGAGGCAAGCCCCTGTTTTTTTTCGATATGGGGTCGATCTCCCGATACTGAGTGACCTTTTGTTGTCCCTTGATGTTGCCGCCTTCGTTGACTTGATCAAGGTGATGATGGGGGTATGTTTTGGGAGGTGTATGGCTTGATGGAGGCCTTTGTGAGGTGAGGAAAGTGTATAGGGAGGGTATTAGTTGACTTTCTCGCACCAATTAATTAAAATCTTAATCATTTCCAGAGATTATTTGTTGAGCGATGCGAGTGATCATTTAAAATAAAACCATTTCATTAAATGTAATGTAGGTGTGCAAGTGATGTCTCGAGTCTAGCAAGAAAAGAAAAAATACTTATATTAAAAATTAGACACTTAACCACTATGTCCAAAATGGACTACAACGACAAATGTCCAGGAAGGACTTAGGTGAAAGAAAAGTACTAGAACCTACGAAGGTTGACTCAAAAGACTATTTTAAAGATAGGTAGCCCCAGTCTAGCCGCTCTTTCTTTGTTGAACCATGCATCTATTCTTAGCCCGGCTTATTTGGAGGCAGGGGAGCTATTGCGGACCTTTCCATCGGGATTTCCTTGGCAACTTTTGCTCAATCCAACCATCTTCATTACTGCGATGGCCCGGTTCATTGACCTTGCAAAGGGGCGAGTCAAACTCCATTGTGCCCACAAGGCTTGAACCACCAAACTCGATCATGTTGACACTCATGTTGTTAGGGAGCGGGTTATTGATAGTATTAGGTCCTTCGGGCATCTCTAACCTCCCTTGCTCAATCAACCCTTGGATGGCCTTTTTCGGGGACGCAATCATCCGTCGAGTGTCCATGGTAACGATGAAAGGCACAATGCTTGGAGGTATCCAAAGGAGCGTTGGGGTTTCTAGGGCGATAATTTTCCAAAGGCGGAGCAAACCTTCTCTCACCAAACCTCTAAAGATATCACTCAAGGCATCCCAAAGTTTCTCGAGTCTTGGGCCAGGGATGCGGATGCATCGGGCTTCTTGGGAACAAAGGAAGTGGCATTGTTCTGATCTGTCCCGCGTAGCCGATCGCCTCTTTGCCTTTAGCGAAAGTGAGAGTAGTTTTGGAGGGAGGAGCCCGATATCCGTGGCGGAGTGCAGCGATCGAGTACTGCTGATTGTAAGCCTTTTCAAACTTAGCCCGGAATTAACCATTGCACGCAAGTCGGCGTAGGGAAGTGGGTGAGGGAAGCTCTCAAATGCGGCTTCAAGCATGGCGAAAGATGTCCTAAGCACTCCTCGTCGAGAGGAGGAATGGCCATTTCACCGAGCTTTAAGTTCCATCTCTTATAGAAATCCCCAATATTCTCATTAAGTGGCTGCATCGTTGTTTGCGGAGTCAACTCTGTTTGTCTCCCACTCCAAGTTGGCTTTATACTTATACGTGAAATCTTGGTAATTTGTTCCCAGTAGCCCTAGCTTCAGTGCAATCGGAAAAACCATTTCAAAGCCCACGACTTCAAAGAGAGACTAAAGTAATCGGCCATGCTGGTTTGTGCATCCCTTAGCCTTCATTGCCAAAGTATAGGTGTCCAAGTGAGTTTTAGGGCATGCGCTCCGTCAAACAATTCAGTGGGCATCACAAACTTGTGAGAGCGGGGGACAATCGAGTCGGGATACGTAGGCGAAGAGCGAGTGTTCTTTTGGCCGATCAATTCGGCAATACGTGCTTTCATTTCCTTGTGTTGCTCCATAAACCAAGCCAATTGGGGATCAAAGGTGGAGCGGGAATTCTGAGCCGATATTTGAGCCGGGAAGAGGACTAGTTTGTTGGTGGTGCATTGGTGGAAGGAATACCATACTCCGGGGCATAGGTGAAAACACAGTCCTTGGCCCAAATTACCACAGGGAGTGTAGGTAGGAGCTTGGGCAAAGGGATAGAACCCGGCGACTTCTTTGTTGGCTTCCAATCGGCGAGAGAAGATGGAGGCGAGATCTGAGGTAGCCGAGATGGCTTGGATTTCGGAGTGAGGCCCATAAGTAGGCTTAAGTGCGGTGCTTGTCCCTGGTTGTTGAATTGCATGGTGGTTGTGGCAAGGATGCATAACCGAGAGGATGCTTGTGGTCTGGTGATTACGATGAAACGGAGATGGGGGCTTGGTAACCCGTTGAACCACTGAGTGAGAAATGGGTTTGCGGAAGGCGTATGAGGAGCAGCGAGCTAGCATCATTACGAGGAGGGGCTCGACTGTTGCCCCGAACCAAGCGTGGTGGCATTCCAAACCGTTCTTTGCGAAAGTCCGGATTGATTGGTCCCCAGGCGGCGGGATCCCAATTTCTTTGTGGCATTAGGGGTATCCCCAATCATGGGAAGGCATTCCGTGCGACTTTGTCCCAGCTGAGGCATTGCGAACGCGCTCGTCCGTCGAGTGCATGGATCCGGTGGTGCGGTTGGGGAGCCAGTGACCTAGGGATCGAGGAGCATGGGCTCACTGGTGGTAGTACCGTGGGAGGCCGGTGGTAGCATCTGGAGTAGTCGGGTTGACCAAGAGCGGGATTGTGGTCTTCCTCTTCTTCCACAGTGAAGGTGCCATCCGGGTTGAGGCGCGGTCAATCCATGGCTTTTGATAGCCTCCATAAAATTTGTTTAAGCGTAGCTTCCCGGCGCACTCTCATACATTCGGCTAGGCGATTCCCTTTGTTGTTACATGCGAGGAGTCCCGGGAGGCGGAGTGACGTTGTCCCCATCGTTACCGGTTGATGCGAGACATTCTAAAATTCGGAGTCGGAAAAAGACGGTGAAGGCGATGATGCGCTTGACTCTTCCCAGCGATTAAACGGTGACCCGGTGCAGAAACCAACCTTTGTGCGGAGGCTGCGGGGAAAGACACGAGGGTTCGAGATGTGCGGGAATGGAAGGAGGGTAGGTGTTTGGGCTTTTGGCTCATGCAACATGCGATTATTTGTTCATGTTTACTTAAAACATGTTTTATTAACCTAATCGGTTGGAAAAGATTGCTCTTCTTTTCGCGAACTACTCGATTCTGGATCGGTGGGCCCCGTCACTACGTCTATAAGCCCCTCGTATTCCACACGTATTTCGACCTCCCGGGGTGGACGGCCCGGGCGAGGGTCCTATAGGGCAAGCGGGTCCCACCGACCGAAAAGAAAACGATCCTAAAAGTCGGCGGGTAATCGAGTCTTAACGAGCATTCGATGTAAATTACGGACAAGGCGACGTCAAAAGTCAAGATCATGTCCAGGGCTCGACGAAAAGTCGGCATGATTTGGAGCGATAAGCGTCCACAATTGATCTTGACTTGTCGTCATTTAAGCCGTAATTAGGCATGGAATATTCATTAATCCTTGATGACTCGGTGTGTCAATCTTTGGGAGTCGGTGTATAATTTGTGCCGGTCAGGCGAAGTCAAGGCGCCGGTCAATATCTTGGTCAAAGTCTGCGGCGGAAAACCGGCGAGAACTTCGGCGATTAGGGTCCCGAAAGATATTGAGTCGGTATGCCGACAAAGGCTTGAAAGGAAAGGTCTATACACGAACGGGGCATGACACGGACCCGGACTAAAAACCAACGGGTCTCGGACAAAGTGTGTCACGGACAAGTGCATGGTCGACACGAGGCTCCATGGGATGTTTGGGTAGTCTGTGCTCATCGAGGCGTAATAAGACCAAACGGACCGCGACAAGGATTTCCCGGGTTAGGGACGTAGTGTGCGGTGTAAGGTCACGTGCGCGTAGTGTGCAAGCGATCTATCTTCTTTTACGAGTAAAATAGAAATTTTTTATGTGTCTTAAAAAGGCATGATGCATGATTTTTTTTTTGAATTTTTTTTTTGAAAATTTTTTTTTTTGAAAATTTTATGAACACATAAGCACATAAGCACAAAAATTCCGACAGTTAGGGACATTATTCCGACAGTCAAAATTTTGACTTTTCCGAGGCGACCAAAAACAAACACGAAAACTGTGCAAAAATCAACACACACAAAGCAAAGGATTTTCAAATGTTGAGACGGAAGCCTGACCCTCAAAAGCTTTTTCTCTTTTTTTTTTGAAAACGGTGATACCGGTACGTGGGATTGTTAAACCACAATTTATCCCCGACTCGTGTTAGGAGGCGATAACGGGAAGTTTAATGGTTTCCACCAATATACCAAGTATCATTTTTTTTTTAGAAAAAGCTTAAGTCCCCAGCGGAGTCGCCACTGTGATGATGCCCGATTTTTTTTGAAAATCAAACGGAGTCGCCACGCCATTTTAATTTTGAGGGCCAAAACTTTGAAAAAAGCCCGAGATCAGAAATTTAGGTTCGGAGGTCACGTTACGTGCCGGGAAGGACGTTAGTGTGCACCCGGAACGCCTCGTAAAAACGAGTCTTCCAAACATTCAAAATCCTTTGTTGTGCATGTGTGTGTGTGTGTGTGTGTTTTGGCCAAAATAAGTTGAAACTGAGGTAAGTAAAAATTGGGAACTCTTTTTAAGGCTTTAAACTGATCCCATGATTTTTTGGGTGATTTTTGGGTTGAGATTTGTAACTCAAAAGATTTTTGGAAGTTGAAAACCATTTCTGCCAAAATGAAAAAAGCAGTTGACCCTTGACTTTGAAATGGACTTTAGGGCTTGAAATCTCCAGAATCTGGGAGAAGTCCGGGAATGAAAAATGTTCAAAACACCTTAAATAAGGTTTCTAAGAAAGAATTTTCCATTTTGGAGAAGATTTGAGTGGTCAACACCTTCTGAAAATCTCAGATATGAAATCTAGATTTCCAGAGACTGATGAACTAGCCTCTAAAAGAAAAATTGAAAAAAGGAGTTTTACTTACTCAAAAAATAAAATAAAATTATGTCTGGAAATCTATGGATGTTGGATACAAAAAGTATTTTGTAGTCAACATCCAATTCCAAGTATTACTGGGTCCAAAAAATAGGAAAATGGACTGAGGTCTCAGAACAATGCTACTGGACAGCAAGATGTTCTTGAGGGAAAATGTGATTTTTGGGGGGTTTGCATCTATGTTCACCCCATTTTTATCCCTAGACTTGATTCCACTACCTTGTGTCAAGTGGTTATCATATTCAAGTCATCCTTGGGGAATTTATGGGGTTTAAACATATCCTTTGCAAAGGGAAAGGGGATCTTTGTAAAGATGAAATTAAAGAGAAAACCAACTAGAGATTGAGAATATGGACCATTTGAGATGGTCATTCATGAAGATGAACTTCAAGATGGCCATCTTAGGTCAAGACTTAAGTTAAACTAGACATAAAGTAGATCAAAGTAGGAAGAACAAGATGAACAAGAAATTAAAAGGGAGTTTTAGGGTTTCAAGAAGGAGGGCTTTACCAATGGTGACACCCTATCTTCCTAGGCTTGGAATTTGGACTTGAGGAGTATCAAGATTTGGTGTTTGGCTTGAGGAGTATCAAGGTTTGGTGTTTGGATTTGTGTTTGGAGTGAGATTGGGAAAGATTCAAGAGAAAATGGTGGCAATCTAGAGATTCCCACTTTGTTTTCTCTCTATATTCGCTTGAGAACTTCGTTCTTTGTGATCAAAATGTGTTGTTTAAGCGAGAGAGGAGGGTTCAATTTATAGCCCTCTGAAATTGACAAACATGTCCGCGCGGATATGATTGACGGCGTGCCTTTGTTCATTAATTACGGCCGAGGCTTTGGACAGGAAGAATAAAATTCAAAAATCCAGCAGTTTATGTTTTTCAACTTGCCCAATTCGGATTTTTCTTATTTCTTTTGCTTTTTGAGATTCTTTTCTTGGTTTAACTTTAAATGGCAATGCCCATTTTACCCTTACTTTGTTAGAAAAGTTAGGAATGTTAGTAATGTTATAACTTTCGTTAATTTTCTAACGAAAATGCTAACAAGCTCAAATTGGAGCACTTACAGAGCTTCTTGAGGAGTCGGGGACTTTTACTGAATTGTGAGGATCGACAGTCCTTCTTTTTTTTTTTTTTTTTTTTTGAAGCTTCTTTTGCTTGAGCTCTTTTTTTTTGACTTGGAAAACTTCCTGAGGAGTTGAGGATTATCTTTGTCCTTCCTTCATGGCTTGAGATATTTTACGCATCGCCGACTCTCGAAGTTAACTTCTTGGGCTTGCTTGGACTTTTCTCAGTAAGGAGCAAAGGTGATGGCTAAACAGGGTTTCAAAACATGCCAATCTTGAAATGAAAGGATATTGTTTGGTGAGGGTAAGGTAATGGCTTTCCTATGGGTGAAAGGCTTCGACCGCAATCCTTACCGGATGACCTAAACGAAATTAAGTCTTTATTGCTTGCTTAAGCTTTAAATGAGGAAAGATCCATGCAAATTCATCGAGCAACGAGAGGATGATGATGAAAGGGATATGAGCATATGAGATGCAAGATGGGGAGTTGGTAAGCCCCAATTTGGGAAGGATATCAATTGATTTTCTCACTCCGATTAATTTAAATATTAATCATTTCAAAGAATTAGTGGTTGAAGCGGCACAAGTGATCATCTAGGATAAAACCATTTCAATTAAGTGTAACGTGGGTGTGCAAGTGATGTCTCGAGTCTAGCAAGAAAAGAAAAAAAACTTATATTAAAAGTTAGACATTTAACTACTATGTCCAAAATAGACTACAACGACAAATGTCCAGGAAGGACTTAGGTGAAAGAAAAGTACTAGAACCTACGAAGGTTGACTTAAAAGACTATTTTAAAGATAGGTAGCCCCTAGTCTAGCCGCTCTTTGTTGTTGGACCATGCATCTACTCTTCGACGCTGGAGATGGGGGCTATTGCAGATCTTTCCATCAGGATTTCTTTGGCAATCTCTTGCTCAACCCAACCATTTTCATCATCTGCGATGGTCGGTCCACCGACCTCACAAAGGGGTGAGTCAAATTCCATTATGCCCACAAGTCTTGAATCACCAAACTCGACCATGTTGACATTCGGGTTGTTGTTTCTAGGGAATGGAGTTGCTTGATAGTATTGGGCCCTTGAGGCACCTCTAACCTCCCTTGTTCAATCAAACTTTGGATTGCCTTTTTCGGGGACGTAATCATCTGTCGGGTGCCCATGAGTGCGATGAAAGGCACAATGCTTGGAGGTATCCAAAGGAACGTTGGGGTTTCTAGGGCGATAATTTTCCAAAGGCCGGAGCAAACCTTCTCTCACCAAACCTACGAAGATATCACTCAAAGGCATCCCAAAGTTTCTCAAGTCTTGGGCGGGATGCGGATGCATCGGGTTTCTTGGGAACAAAGGAAGTGGCATTGTTACGGTCCGATCCCGCATAGCTAATTACTTCTTTAGCTTTTGGTTGGGCGGGGAGTTTTGTGTTGGAGGTGGAAGAAACCCGGTATACTGTAGCGGAGTGCGACGGTCGCTTGATTGTAAGCCTTTTCGAACTTAGCCCGGAATTAACCATTGCACGCAAGTCGGCGTAGGGGAAGTGAGCGAGGGAAGCTCTTAAATGCGGCTTCAAGCATGACTTAAAGATGTCTAAGCGCTCCTCGTCGAGAGGAGGAATGGCCATTTCACTAAGCTTCGAGGTTCCACCTTTTATAGAAATCCCCAATATTCTCATCGGTATTTGCACCGTTGTCTGCGAGTCAACTCTGTTTGTTTCCCATTCCAAGTTGGCTTTATACTTATACGTGAAAGAAATGCGGTGTCTGTTCCCAAGTAGCCCTAGCTTCAGCCGCAATCGGAAAAACCATTTCAAAGCCCACGACTTCAAAGAGGCGAAGTAGTCGGCCCATTGCTGGTTTGTGCATCCCTTAGCTTTCATTGCCAAAGTGTAGGTGTCCAAGTGAGTTTTAGGGCACGCACTTCCATCAAACGGCTCGAGATTGGGCATCACGAACTTGTGAGGCGAGTACAATTGAGTCGGGATCGTAGGCCGAAGAGCGGTGTTCCTTTTGACGGTCAATTCAGCGATCTGCGCTTTCATTTCCTTGTGTTGCTCCATAAACCAAGCCAATTGGGGATCCAAAGGTGGAGCGGGAATGCTGAGCCGATATTTGAGCCGGGGAAGAGGACTAGGCTGTTGGTGGTGCATTGGTGGAAGGAATACCATATCCCGGAGCATAGGTGAAAACTTGTCCTTGGCCCAAATTACCACAGGGAGTGTAGGTAGGAGCTTGGGCAAAGGGATAGAACCCAGCCGACTTCTTTGTTGGCTTCCAATCGGCGAGAGAAGATGGAGGCGGTCTGAGGTAGCCGAGATGGCTTGGATTTCCGGAGTGAGGCCCATAAGTAGGCTTAAGTGCGAGCTGCTTTGTCCTGGTTGTTGAATTGCATGGCTGGTTGTGGCGAGGATGCATAACCGAGAGGATCTTGTGTTCTGGTGATTCGATGAAAGCTGGGATGGGGGCTTGGTAACCCATTGAACCACTGAGTGAGAAATGGGTTTGCGGAAAGGCTGTGTGAGGAGCGGTGAGCTAGCATCATTCCTCGAGGAGGGGCTCCCGACCGTTGCCCCGAACCAAACCGTAGTGGCATTCCAAACCGTTCTTTGCGAAAGTCAGGATTGATTGGTCCCAAACCGAGGTGGGATCCCAATTTCTTTGTGGCATTCCGGGGTATCCCCAACCATGGGAAGGCATTTCTTGCGACTTTGTCCCCACCGAGGCGTGAACCGATTTGTGTCGTCGGGCTGCATGGATCCGGTGGTACGTGGTTGGGGAGCCGGGCGACCCGAAGATCGAGGAGCATTGGTTACGGTAGTGGTACCATAGGAGGTGAGTGGTGGCATCCTGGAGTAATCGGGCGGCGAGAGTGGGATTGGCATCCTCGTCTTCTTCCACGGTGAAGGTGCCATCGGGATTGAGTGGCGGCCAAACCATAGCTTTTGATAGCCTCCATAAGGCTATTCAGTGTGCTTCTGTCGCAATCTCATACGTTACGCTAGCGATTCCCACTGTTGTTACGTCGAGGGTCCGGGAGGCGGAGTGACATTGTCCCCATCATTACCGGCCGATGCGAGACATTACGAAACCGGAGTCGGAACAAACGGCGAAGGCGATGATGCGCTTGACTCTTCCCAACTAATCAAACGGTGGCCCGGTGCCCGAAACCAAGCTTTGTGAGGAGCTGCGGGGGGAAAGGCACGAGGGTTCAGAGATTTGGGAATGAAGGAGGGTAGGTGTTTGGGCCTTGGGCTCATGCAACATGCAGTTATTTGTTCTAGTTTACTTAAAACATATTTTATTAACCTAATCGGTTGGAAAAGATTGCTCTTCTTTTCGCAAACTACTACGGATCTGGATCAGTGGGCCCCGTCACTACGTCTATAAGCCCCTCGTATTCCACCTGTATTTCGACCTCCCAGGGTGGACAGCCCCGGGCGAGGGTCCTATAGGGCAAGCGGGTCCCACCGACCGAAAGAAAAACGATCCTAAAAGTCTGGCGGGTAATCGAGTCTTAACGAGCATTCGATGTAAATTACGGACAAAGCTGACGTCAAAAGTCAAGATCATGTCCGAGGGCTCGACGAAAAGTCGGCATGATTTGGACTGATGAATGTCCACAATTGATCTTGACTTGTCGTCAATTAGGCCGTAATTAGGCATGAAATAATCATTAATCCTTGATGACTCAGTGTCATGCTGGGAGTCAGTGTATAATTTGTGCCAGTCAGAGCCGAAGTCAAGGCGCCGGTCAATATCTTGGTCAAAGTCTGCGGCGGAAAACCGGCATGACTTCAACTGATTAGGGTCCCCGAAAGATATTGAGTCGGTATGCCGACAAAGGCTTGAAAGGAAAGGTCTATACACAGACAGGGCATGACACAGACCAAACTAAAAACCAATCGGGTCTCGGACAAAAGTGTGTCACGGACAAGTGCATGGTCGACACGAGGCTCCATGGGATGTTTGGGTAGTCCTGTGCTTGCACCGAGAGGCGTAATAAGACCAAACGGGCCGCGACAAGGATTTCCCCGGGTTAGGGACGTAGTGTGCAGTGTACGGTCAACGTGCGCGTAGTGTGCAAGCAGTCTATCTTCTTTTTCTGAGTAAAATAGAAATTTTTTTTTCATGTGTCTTAAAAAGAATGATGCATGATTTTTTTTTTTTTGAAAATTTTCCTTTTTTTTTTGAAACTCCTTTTTTTTTTGAAATTCTTTTTTTTTTGAATTTTTTTTTTTGAAAGTAAATGCACATATAAGCACATAAACACAAAAATTCCAACAGTTAGGGACATGATTCCGACAGTCAAAATTTTGACTTTTTCCGAGGTGGCCAAAACAACACGAAAATGTGCAAAAATCAACACACACAACAAATGATTTTTAATGCCGGGACGGAAGCTTGACCCTCAAAAGCTTTTTTTTTTTTTTTTTTTTTTTTTGAAAACAATGATACCGGTACGTGGGATTGTTAAACCACAATTTATCCCCGACTCGTGTTAGGAGACGATAACAGGAAGTTTAATGGTTTCCACCAATATACCAAATATCATTTTTCTTTTTAGAAAAAGCTTATTTTTCCCCAGCAGAGTCGCCACTGTGATGATGTGCACCAAATTTTTTCGAAAGGAACTTTGAAATTTTTCGTTTCTTTGAAAAACCAATCGAAAAAAGACCGGAGTCGCCACGCCATTTTTGTTTTAAGGGCCAAAACTTTGAAAAATGCCCGAGATTAGATATTTGGGTTCGGAGGTCACGTTACACGCCGGGAAGGACGTTAGTGTGCACCCGAAATGCCTCGTAAAACGAGTCTTCCAAGCTAAAAAACCATTTGTTTGTGTGTGTGTGTGTGTGTGTGTTACTTTGGCCAAAATAAGTTGAAAATGAGGAAACCAAAACTTGGGAATTCTTTATAAGACTTTGGATAGATCCCATGATTTTTTGTGTGATTTTTGGGTTGAGATTTGGTACTCAAAAGATTTTTGGAAGTTGAAAACCATTTCTGCCAGAATGAAGAAGGCAGTGGACACTTGATTTTGAAATGGACTTTAGGGCTTGAAAACTCCAGAATATGGGAAAAGTCCAAGAATAAAAAATTTTCAAAACACCTTAAATAAGGTTTGTATAAAAGAACTTTCCATTTTGGAGATTATTTGAGGGACCAAAACCTTCTGGAAATCTCAGATGTGAAATCTAGATTTCCAGAGACTGATGAACTGACCTTTAAAGGAAAATTTGAAAAAGGGAGTTTTACTCACGCAAAAAATAAAGTAAAAATATTTATGGAAAGCTATGGATGTTGACTACAAAAAGTACTTTTTAGTCAACACCAAATTCCAAGTTTATCTGTGTCCAAAAAATTAGACCATGGACAGAGGTCTTAGAGAAATGCTACTGGACAGCAACATTCTCAAGAAGGAAATGTGATTTAAAAGGGGGTTTTGCATCCATGCTTGTCCCCATTTACCTAGGTTTTGATTAGTAGTCACTAGAAATTTTAGTGGTGATCTACTATATCAAACCATCCTTGGGGTACATTAGGACTTAAGCATTTCATTTGCTTGGGAAGGAGAATTTTGTAGAGATGAAATTAAAGAGAAAAATCAACTAGAGATTTAAAATGTGGACCATTTGAGATGGTCATTCATGAAGATGAACTTCAAGATGACCATCTTAGGTCAAGATTTAAGTTAAACTAGACATAAAGTAAATCAAAGTAAGAAGAACAAGATGAACAAGAAGTTAAAAGGGAGTTTTAGGGTTTAGAGAAGGAGGGCTTTACCAATGGTGACACCCTATCTTCCTAGGCTTGGAATTTGACTTGAGGAGTATCAAGATTTGGTGTTTGACTTGAGGAGTATCAAGATTTGGTGTTTGGATTTGTGTTTGGGTGGATTCAAGGCTTGAATGTGTTTAGGGCTTGATGATAGAGTTGGTCAAAGAGAAAACAAGTAGATAACACTTAAGTCCTCTATGTTTTCTCTCTAATCCTCCTCCTAAGGGGTGATTTGAGCTTGGATTGGTGTATGTATGAGAGTATGTATGAGAGTGTTTTGAAAGTATTTTGAGTGAGTGGGGTTTGGGAAAGATTGAAGAGAAAATGGTGGCAATTCTAGTGAATTCCCACTGTTTTCTCCCTATTTTTCGCCAGAATACAGCTTCTATGAGCCAATTGTGTTGTGTAAACTGAGAGAGGAGGGTTTAATTTATAGGCCTCTGGAAATGTCAAACATGTCCATGCGGATTGGGTTGTAAATGTGCACTGTTCATTAAATGCAGCTCCAGGCTTTGGACAGGAAGAATAAAATTCAAAAATCCAGCAGTTTATGTTTTTCAACTTGCCCAATTCAGATTTTTCCAATTTCTTTTGATTTTTTGATTCCTTTCCATGGTTTATCTTTAAATGGCAATCCCTAATCTACCCTCACTTTGTTAGGAATGTTAGGAATGTTAGAAATGTTAGAAATGTTAAAACATTCGTTAATTTTCTAACGAACATTCTAACAACTCAAATTGGAGCACTTACACCGAGCCATCATCTGATTCATAGCTACCTTCAGCACCAGAGCTATCATCATCATCAGCAGTATCATCACTGCCCTCTCCATCAGCATCTTCCCCCTCAGAATCTGTATCAGCAGCAGGATCATGAAAAACAATGGGACCGTCTCGGAAAAGCGCATGAGCAGTGGGGATAACTACGGTCTCAAGATCATGAGGGTCTCTAGAGGCATCACTATCAGAACTGGAAGGGCTAGGTGGACGACGACGAGCAGTCTTAGTCCTGGGCAAGTGTGTATCCTCAGCAGATATATCAGTGCGAGCCCTCTTCCTGCCAGGCACACTCAGGGTAGAATCACTATCATCAGAGTCCCGAGCCCGACGTCTCTCCCGTAAACGACGATTGCTCCTCATCAATTGATCAATCACGTCCATAGCCCCAGTGTAATGGCGAGCAAAGCTCCAGTAAACATCAGCAGAGACCTGGTACAGTCATGAAGGAAAAGAATCAGAAATCAGTCAACGTAAAAGACAAGAGTTGTAAACAGGCCAAAGCAATAAAAATGAGAGGACAGTTACTTACAGATCGGGTGCCCTCAGGAAGATGAAAATATGGATAAATCCTGCTGATGTCAAGGGGGGCCCGTCTCAAATGATCTCCATCCTGAAAATCAATGAACGAAGGAGGCAGGGGAACATCCACCACATGCCCAGTAGGAAAACCTGCACCCTGAACATCCTGTGTCGGAGCCACCTGTGGAGATCTCAACCTCATCTCCACGAAAACCCCGTAATCACCATCCTCTGTATAATTAAAAGCAGCCTCACCCTGGATTAAGGAAGCCACATCCTCCAACTTCCGAGGAAACCAAATGTCAGTCGGGGGATCAACTGGAACTCTAACCATACTGTCAGGGTTGTGCTGCCGGCAAACCCGCTCCCCCAAATACAGTGCATCTCCAGATAAACCCACCAACAACTTGCGGCACTCCGTCAGATGCAAAGCATATCCAAGATCAACATCAGCATACCGGGTCCCCCAAGGAAAAAAGCTCAAACTCCCGGGAATCCCCCTCAAACAAACCAGAGTATCAGGATAAGAAGCTGTCTCACGTCCCCTGGTATCTGCAGACCGGACCTTCACCCGAGCTTCTTTCACCCAGCGTCGCATAGCAGGAAACATGGTGGCCGGATATGCATCCCCTACTCTCCAAGCGTAGCAACCAATCACCTCATAAGCCCAAACCTGGAAAGGAGGAATCAGAGCAAAATCAGGTTGATAAAGAAGAACAGAAAGAAGATGACGCAAGGGATAGACTCAGATCAGGAAGTACCTCAAATGCAAAATGACAACAGTTGAAGGACTTAGCCCTCCCCCTACTAGCGTCGTCCAAAGCTAGGTACATCTCTGCAAGCCCAGCTTCTCCCCAAGACAAATTCCCAATAGCATCCCAATCCCGCAATAGCTCCAGCAAAGAGATCAAAGCAGTGGATGTGGCATTAATAAACACCATATCAGATAAGCCAACCCAAACAAAAGCTCTGGCCAACCTCAAAGCCCTCAACCTACCCTCCTCCGTACCCTCTGCCTCATCTGGATAATCCTCACTCTGCTCCACCAACTGAGCATGAAGCTCCCCAAGCTCATATCCATTCCCTTTCTTACCCCGGGGAAGGAAACCAATCAAATCCATGAAATAAGCCTCAGTGGGAGGCTGGGGATCATCCTCGAGAACGGGCTCCTCCGGATATAAAGGCTCATCGGTAAAAGGAAGTACCGTGATGGCGGCAAAGTCATAAGGGGTAACAGTCGCCTCTCCCCAGGAAAAGTGGAAGAAGTGGGTAGTCTCCCACCAAAACTCTCTAAATGCTCTCACCAGCCCCGCACTCCTCTGGGTTCCCTCTATACCCTTAGCCATCTCAAAGAATTGACCAAACTTGGCAGTATACACCAAACCCTTGGGTGAGTACCCTAGCTCCTGACTACCCGGCAACAGATCCCACAGCTGGCCTACAACCTCCGGAGATCCTCTAGTGCGCAGCTCCTGCAGGTAAACACAGCACAGGTATGAATATCCCAACTTTTCAAAAGAAACCTGTCAATAATTTGTTCTTAATTGCAGTTCCATACTTTTCATAGAAATTTAAGGTCAGGGCAGTTAAACAAGTAGTCTTGAGTCCCCATAAACCCCTAACTATGAAGCAGGCCCAGAATTTCAAGTTGAAAAATCAACCTTTCAAAAAAAAAGTGAAAAATAAGGGTTTTTCGAAAAATACCGTGTTTCTTTTCCCCGGTGAAGAAGTATGTTCCCTGAGTTCAGGATAGAAATCTCCTCGCGCTGCTTGAGGAACGAAGGGCCTCTGATTCCGTAGCGCATTCTTTCTCCGCGCAGCCAACTGGGCTTGAGAAGGACCTTTTTTCGTAGGTCGAGGTTTAGGAGGCATTATTGCGAAATCAAAGCTAGCCAATACCCTAATCCCTTTTGATTTCACTCGAATTTGGCTGAATGGATGATTTTCTCTCTCAAAACCGTAGGCCTCCCTCTAAAAATCTTTTTTCAAAATGACAACTGTTCACCATTTTAAAGGACTGTTCCTTGGCCTTATGAGGTCGTGCGACAAAACGAGTCCCTTTGCCTTATGAGGTCGTGCGACAAAGAATGCTCCTAAGATCTTTTTCCAAAAAGGCCCTGAGTTTTGGTAATTAACCCGCTAATCCTATAGTGTTTCGAGTGTCGCTTTTCCCCTGCAGGAACAACGGTTAGCTGAGCAGATCTACAAGATTGCCCCTCAAAGCAGAGACGAGACAGAAAAGTCTGCGCCTACCTGAATCTCCTAGAGCACGTCAAAAGCCATAAGCCCCACCGTCAGCCGTCAACAAGAGTCGCTGCCCAGCAAGCAAGAGTCCTTGTCAGCAGCAGTAGTAGCATCAACCCCTCCGGCAGCTACACCTATCCCCAGCAGTAGTAGCATCAACCCCTCCGGCAGCTACACCTATCCCCAGCAGTAGTAACATCAACCCCTCCGGCAGCTACACTCTCCATCAGGTTCAGACGCCTCAAAATAGTCTATCCACCAGGTTCAGGCGCCTCAAAACAGTCTCTCTATCAGGTTCAGACGCCTCAAAACAGTCTCTCCATCAGGTTCAGACGCCTCAAAATAGTCTCTCCATCAGGTTCAGACGCCTCAAAACAGTCTCTCCATCAGGTTCAGACGCCTCAAAACAGTCTCTCTATCAGGTTCAGACGCCTCAAAACAGTCTATCCATCAGGTTCAGACGCCTCAAAACAGTCTCTCCATCAGGTCCAGACGCCTTAAAACAGTCTCTCCATCAGGTTCAGATGCCTCAAAATAGTCTCTCCACCAGGTTCAGACGCCTCAAAACAGTCTCTCCACCAGGTTCAGACGCCTCAAAACAGTCTCTCCATCGAGTTCGGACGCCTCAAAAATGCCTTCTCCACCGGGTTCGGGCGCCTCAAAACAGTCTCTCCATCGAGTTCGGACGCCTAAAAATGTCTCTCCACCAGGTTCGTACGCCTCAAAACAGTCTCTCCACCGTGTTCGACGCCTCAAACAGTCTCTCCATCGTTCGGGACGCCTCAAAACATCTCTCCATCAGGTTCAGACGCCTCAAAACAGTCTCTCCACCAGGTTCAGACGCCTCAAAACAGTCTCTCCATCAGGTTCAGACGCCTCAAAATAGTCTCTCCATCAGGTTCAGACGCCTCAAAACAGTCTCTCCATCAGGTTCAGACGCCTCAAAACAGTCTTTCCACCAGGTTCAGGCGCCTCAAAACAGCCTTCCACCAGCAGACACCCCCGAATAGTCCGAACTACGATTTGGCTTGATTCCCTCCCCGGGATACGTAGGAATCCTTTCTCAAAAGGTCCAGCCATCCTTTTCCCCAGCTCACTTTCTTAGCCCTCCGCTTCATTCCCCAGCCGCTCATTGGGATTGGGTCTTATTTTATCGACAACCTCACTTCTTCCATAAGTGACGTTGCCGAGGGGCTCTATAAGTACGCCAATCCAAATTTGCGACCTTCTCGGATGCATTTTAAGTAATAAAATGGCATTTAGGGGCGTTTTGGTAAATTCCCGGTCCATCCTGAGACTTTCGGAAACATTTCATAAGTTTCTCGCGAAGGAAGTACTTTTTTGTACTTTGCTCGAGTTAAAGGACCTAGAGGGAATAAAACTATTTTGGACTTTTTGGGTATTACCTAGGAAGCTTCCAGAATCAGTTTTGGCGCCAAAAACGGTTATTGTCACCTTGTGTCACGCGACAACTCGGAGCATGGAAAGTGGTAACGTTACGTCGTGCGACACAAAGTGACCATAGACTGCAGCTATAAATAAGACCCTACCCCTCTCAGTTTTGGATCCGAATTTCACCTCCCTAAAGCTACTCTGCCCAAATTACGCCAGAAACTCTCTCTCTCTCTCTCTCTCTCTCTCTCTCTCTCATACCAAAACCACCCAATTCCCCTTCAATTCCCTCATCTCTCATCTCTCTTCAACCCAATTCCATCTCTACTCCCCTATACACTTGAAGCCCCTTGATTCAGCTCTCAACCAGTGCTCAGATCTCCATCTCGAAGTTGAATTGAAGGCTCCTACACCTAACTTGGTGTAAGAGTTGAGGACTACAAGGGTAACACTCTCCCCCTCTTCTCTCTCTCATCTATTTGTTCTAATTATTCTCTCTCCTTCTCCACTTGATAATCAGGCTCCTTCTGCCTCAGATTATCAAGTGGCAACTGCAATCTCTCTGTTTAAATGGCTTATACTTGAGTCCAATTGCTTGATATTGATGTGATTTATTTGGATTTGCAATTTGGGCATCAAGGGAGTGTGGATCTCCCATATCCACACTCCTTTGATTGATTCGTGTTTAATTCGTATCGTTATTACTGTTTCTGATATAATTGTTATGTTTTTGCTAGATCTGCATCTCAGTTTGTGAGTTACCTACAGATGGTAAACATATGTCACGCGACACATGTGGACATGAGGAGTCCTGTGTCACGCGACATGTTGTGACCATCTGCAAGGACCATATTTCAGTCGTAGCTTGTTTTGTTCAGTTGTTTTAGTATGTAGTTTTATATTCATGTTGTTCAATTCCTAGATCTGGTTTCTGTTCATTACATCTAGAGATTTGGTGATCTGTTTGATTTGTGAGCCTCTGCAAGGTGAACATCTGTCACGCGACATATCGGGACAAAGGAGTCATATGTCACGCGACAGATGTGACCCTTTGCATAGGACCTGTTTGTTCTTGTAATCTGTCTCTTGTTGATGTAAAGGGATGTGGCCTCCCAGAAAATTGGTCTACAAGTTGTAATGATCTCTCTTATTCAATAAAATACATGTTCATCGCACTTTGTTTCATTATCATTGTTTGCACGTCTTTTGAATTATTTGGATGTCTAGATTAGAAAGACTCGTCTACGGACGAGGCGTGTTGGGTGAACTCTCGGTTCTTCCCAACACGTAACCTGACCTCCGAACCCACTCTCTTTCCAAAGGTTTTTCAAAGTGCACCTCTAAGCATGGCGTGGCGACTCCTTTTTTTCAAACCTCCGAAATCCCTTTAAATTTCGGGCAAGCGCACATTCATCAGTGTCTACTCTGCATATCTTTACGTCTTCCCTTTCACATATCTCTCGGATAATGTGGAAATGTCGAAGTATGTGTTTGGATCTCTGGTGTGACCTTGGTTCCTTTGCTTGTGCAATGGCACCATTGTTGTCACAGTAAAGTTCAATAGGATCTCTGATGCTTGGAACGACTTCCAAATCACTAATGAACTTTTTGATCCAAACTGCTTCTTTAGCTGCATCGGATGCCGCTATGTACTCAGCTTCGGTTGTAGAATCAGCGACGGTACTTTGCTTGGAACTTTTCCAACTCACAGTGCCTCCATTAAGCATAAACAAAAATCCAGACTGCGATCTGAAATCATCTTTGTCGGTTTGGAAGCTAGCATCTGTGTAGCCTTTTACTACAAGATCTTCTTTCATTCCTTCAAAGACCAAGAATACATCCTTAGTTCTTCGTAAGTACTTAAGGATATTCTTGACTGCTATCCAATGTGGTTCGCCGGGATCCGATTGATACCTACTCATCATGCTTAGAACACACGAGACATCGGGTCTAGTACATAACATAGCATACATGATAGACCCAATTGCCGAAGCATATGGAATACCATTCATTCTCTTTCGCTCATCATTAGTCTTTGGACTTTGATTCTTGCTAAGAGATATACCATGTAACATTGGCAAGTTTCCCCTTTTAGAATTTTCCATTTGGAATCTTCTAAGAACCTTGTCAATGTAAGTACTTTGACTTAAACCAATCATCCTCTTGGATCTATCTCTATAGATCTTGATACCAAGGATATATGCGGTTTCGCCCATATCTTTCATTGAAAAGCACTTTCCTAACCAAGACTTGATAGTCTGTAGTGCAGGAATGTCATTTCCAATGTGTAAGATATCGTCGACATACAACACCAAAAATAGTGCTATGCTACCACTAATTTTCTTGTATACACAAGGTTCATCTTCGTTCTTGATAAAGCCAAACTCTTTGATTGCTTCATTAAAACGTAGATTCCAACTCCTAGAAGCTTGCTTCGATCCATAAATGGATTTCTGCAATTTACACACCTTGTAGAATTTTCTGGATTAACAAAACCTTCAGGTTGTATCATGTATACATCCTCAAGTAACTTCCCATTAAGGAAAGCTGTTTTGACATCCATTTGCCATATTTCATAGTCATAATATGCGGCTATGGCAATTAAAATTCTAATAGACTTAAGCATAGCTACAGGCGAAAAGGTTTCATCATAGTCGATGCCATGAATCTGCCTATATCCCTTAGCTACAAGCCTAGCCTTATAGGTGTGCACCTTCCCATCCTTGTCGGTCTTCTTCTTGAAGACCCATTTGCACCCTTTGGTTTTTACACCTTCGGGAGGATCAATCAAGTTCCAAACTTGATTATCAGCCATGGATTGTAATTCGAACTTCATGGCCTCTTGCCATTTTTCCGAATTAGGAGCGGACATCGCCTCTTGATAGCAAGTAGGTTCATCGTTTTCGATTAACACCACTTCATCACTTTCCGTAACGAGAAATCCATATCTCTCGGGTTCGGATCGTGACCTACCACTTCGGCGAAGAACTTGTGCATCTTGAACTGGTTCCATAACTCTTTGTGAACTTGGTTCAGTTTCTACCATTGGTTCAATGTTGTTTTCGGGTTCTCGAATTTCTTCGAGATCTATTTTACTCCCACTGGTTCCTTTGCGAAGAAACTCCTTTTCTAAGAAAGTACCATTTCGAGCAACAAACACTTTGTTCTCGTTTCGGTTGTAGAAATAGTATCCTTTGGTTTCCTTAGGATATCCCACGAAAACACATTTATCAGACTTAGGTGCTAGCTTGTCAAAAGTTAACTTCTTGACATATGCATCGCAATCCCAAATCTTCATGAAAGACAAACTAGGTTTTCTTCCATGCCACATCTCATATGGGGTCTTTTGAACCGATTTGGTAGGAACTCTGTTTATAGTGAAAGCAGCAGTTTCTAGTGCATGTCCCCAAAAGGATAAATGAAGCTCAACTTGACTCATCATAGAATGAACCATGTCCAACAAGGTTCTATTCCTCCTTTCAGACACACCATTCCATTGTGGTGTTCCGGGGAGAGAGTTCTGAAACGATTCCACAACTCTTTAGATGACTATCAAATTCTTGGCTCAAATATTCACCACCTCGATCGGATCGAAGTACCTTAATAGTTTTGCCAAGTTGATTTTGCACCTCATTTTAAAATATTCGAAATATCTCAAACGATTCACTTTTATGTTTCATTAGATAAACATATCCAAATCTACTATAATCATCAGTGAATGTTATGAAGTACCGAAATCCTCCCCTAGCATCGCTACTCATAGGCCCACATACATCGGTATGTATGAGTCCTAATAAGTCGCCCGCCCTTTCACCGGTTTTGGTAAATGGGTCCTTGGTCATCTTGCCAAGTAAACAAGATTCGCATGTCTCATAAGATTCATAATCATGTGAGTCTAAAAATCCATCTTTGTGGAGTTTAGAAATGCGTTTCTCGTTTATATGGCCAAGACGACAATGCCATAAGTAAGTGTGGTTTACATCATTGGGTTTAGATCTCTTGTTAATGTTATAGACATCATTATCACAATTTTCAACATCAAGAATATAAAGGCCATTGAATGAAACAGCAGTACAATAATGCATATCACTCTTGTAAATGGAAAATTTCTTATCACATATAAGAAAATTAAAACCTTCATTATCCAAACATGAAATCGAAATAATATTCCTACTTAAATCTGGAACGTAATAACAATTGTTCAAAACAAGTATTAGTCCACTAGGTAAAGTAACTTCATAAGTTCCTACGGCTAATGCAGCAACTCTTGCTCCATTCCCCACATGTAGGTCCACTTCACCTTCCTTAAGCATCATTCTGTTCTTTAGACCCTGCACATTTAAACAAATGTGAGTTCCACATCCGGTATCCAATACCCAAGAACTAGAAGTAGATAGGAATATATCTATAACAAAGATACCTGAAGTCGAAGCAACTCCTTTGCTCTTCTTCAGTGCTTCCTTGTATTTTGCACAGTTTCTCCTCCAATGTCCAATCTCATTGCAATGGAAGCAGACTGCGTCCTCTTGGGACTTGGGCTTAGCCTCTTTAGGCTTGGAAGCCTCTTTGGGTTTGGCAACTTTTGCCTTAGGATTAGCAACCTTTGCCTTTCCTTTACCCTTGAAACCCTTCCCATTGTTAACCATCAGCACTTGGTCAGTTTTCTTCTCGACAATATTGGTTTCCGCAGTGTTCAACATTTGAACTAACTCGGAAAGGTTTTTATTCATTCCACCCATGTTATAGTGCATTATGAAATTACTAAAACTTTTGGGTAATGAATTCAATATTATGTCGGTAGCCAACTCTTGGCTAATTGGAAAACCGAGCCTTTCAAGATGCTCAATGTGGCCCTTCAACTTAAGAGCATGGGGACCAACAACTTGTCCTTCACTCATCTTGCATGAGGTCAAGACCGTAACTGTGTTGTACCTTTCTTGCCTAGCTTGTACTTGGAACATTTCCATCAGTCAATTGTTTAAGTCAACTGTCCCCAAGTGCTCAAGATCCTTCTGAAGGTTCTTGCACATGGCAGAGAGCATAAGGCAACCAACATCTGTAGAGTCACGCTTGTGCTTCACATATTGATCCCTTATTGCCCTAGTAGCATTGGCAGCAGGTTCACGTGGAATAGGTTCCTCGAGAACGTACAGTTTTTCCTCTTGCTTGAGAACAATTCTCAAACTACGGATCCAATCCATATAGTTTGTACCATTCTCTTCCAACTTTTCCTTCTCAAGGACATCGCAAAGTGAAAAGTGATTATTGTTTGATGCCATTTATTCTACAAAAATATACACATAAAATATGAACACATATAAGTAAACATATTATATGAGAAGTACAATGCATTTACACAAAATAAATGCTCCCACTAAATTATACACCTTCCAATGCAAATTAGCATAATATACATTTAATGGGCTAAGATCCAACTTTAATTTAATTTCAAGTTTGCTATGGCAAACCGCTCAAAATTAAATTAATTAGGTAGAAAACATCAATCATATCACATATATGACTCTTAGATCTTTTATGAGATTTATTCAAGATATCATATGTCTAGGTATATTTTAATCTCATCTTATGCCTTGGGTCCAAAACCATTTTGATAACCCAATTAAGTTCATTCATTTTAAACGTATAGGAACCACCATTTCCTCATCTTGCTCGCATACGAATAGAATCAAAGTACCTTGCTATGGCAAGCCCACCCAAAACTATCTGAATGGTCTCAAGTGTTTTAATCATGAATTGGCATAAAGAACTTAAAAAGTTAAATGAAGGTTCTTTTAAGGTAGATTATAAGCATATCAAGAAAGATAGTCATAATCGCGCACTGTAAGTTTCCGTGAAGATAGGTGAGCCACAAGGACTACTTAAGTACTAACTCTTCCTTCGACAGAACTCTCCTAGACATGCACAATCAGAAATCAGCTCTGATTTGGCAACATAATCACTACCTTTTATAAACAATCAGTTTCCTTTTAAATTTCGCGTAATTATGACTTGTTTCCATAAACAATCATAAATCAAAAATTTTAATGTCTAAATCTAAACATATTAGGAAACTATAATGCAATGTTTCAACTAAAAATAAAAATTTCTTAGCACGTAAGAACAAGTAAAACATGCATCGCAATAATTATTAAAATCATATTTTAATCAACTAAGCATGCATAAACAATAAATTAATCTAGCATAGCCCTATAAACTCAATTTTATAGCATCCACATTAACACATAAACATATCATATTGTAAACACACTCATAGATTGACCAGATTGTTCATCAAACTGATACAACCCAGATTGGCAAAGTATGTCGCGTGACAACATCAGCCAGTTGGCTAGATATGTCGCGTGACACACCTTGCCCGATTACCAGATTTCCACATGTGGATAACTATGTCGCACGATGTAGGTTGCCAGTTCGCAGAATTTTTCAGATTTAATCAATTCTAATCACACGGCAATTAAATCATATAAAACAACCCTTTTACAGATTTAATTCATCATAATTAGAAAACGATTTTCATATTGTTTCACATAAACAATCAAAATTCTATCGCATACAAAAACATGCAATAAGCATATAAACAATTTATATCTTAATTCTAGCATGTTAATTCAAACTTAATCATACGAACGGGGCTCTGATACCACTGTTGGGTTTTATGGGTCCATGCGCAGCGGAATTAAGCACTAAATAACATAAAACCCAAGAATCCTAGGATCCGTTCTATACAATTAATTTAAATTCCTATGAGAGAATTTTACCAAGCTTGTTTGCTTTCCGTTCTTGAGCTATCGAACGATTTGATTATGTGATTTCGAATCACAATCTTCGTTCTTCAGATTGCTTGAACTCTAGGCCTTGATCGATGAACGAGCGAAGACCCTCTTTCGGTAACCACACCTTTGAATGAATTCAAGAACGATTTCTTGATGATTGCTAGATCAAAAACCTTGAAGAATATTGAGAGTATTTGTTATGAATTTCCCTTGAAAATTTCGGCTAGACAATTAGGGTTAACAGACCTTTATATTTATACTACTTTAGTATGGTATATATTTCCTAATCAAATTAGGAAACCAGGCTGTCAACCGCGTCTTGTGGCAAGATATGTCGCGCGATATAGTCTGCCACATGGCTAGGTATGTCGCGTGACAAAGGTTGCCATATGCAGAAACTCTCAATCATTCTTCCTTTGGTTTAACCAATTCATTCTAGTTGTGTGTGACCCAATAGGATTATACTATGTTGGCAATGAGTTCGATCGTATCGAATCTCATAAGACATAAGCGGACTCTAGCAAGCCATTATATCTACCCAAATAATATAACGTAAGAGTTCACGTTTCCAATGGTACACTTCAATTTCTCCCTTTGTCTCGCGATGTTATATTGAACACAAGTCATGGTCCTTGTCAACTTGTCTTTGTTCAATGCTTTCTCGATTTTGAGTATAATGATAATCCAATCGCATTGGGGTATGGTCATACACTTTCATCATTATCACTCATCGAGGGGCTCAAGCAAAACATCTCTCTATCGAGGGACAAATTCCATCTTGACTTATCATCCTTCCCATCATGAATCCGATCATGCCAAAATTAGCCTTTATAAATATCGTGTTAAGATATCGTTTGACTAAAATCAAACATGACTTTCATCATATGTAAGGTCATGATAATCTCAGGTCTAGGGACTAAATGAAGTAACCTTATAAGATTTAATTATGACACTTGACCATGACATAAATCTCATGCGGGTCAAGTCCAGTCACTTGTTCTCTAACAAGTACCCATAATTTTAATGTGCATCTCTATGCATATAATCATCGTATGATTATACATTGACAATTATACTAACTATTCTCTTAATAATTAGGGACGGAGATTATTATAAATAAATATACAAAACATATATAATAATCAAATGATAAACATTTCATATAATAATAAATAATGTCAACACATAAGTCTATCAACCATAGGCCTAGGACATAAAACTAACAGCCACTTATTACCCGAGTTCGATACTGATACCAACAAAGAAATAGCTGCACTATCGCAAAGTGGATGGCAAGTGTTATCTGGTTCTTATTTTTTTAATTATTATCAAATGTTTTTTACAAAAATACCATGATTTTTTCTCTATAATTAGGTTCATATCTCTTTGTTAGTTCCTGTCCATACATATTTGCTCTTGTTTTATTGTAATTGCTTCTCACTCTTTCTCTATTTCTCATATCTATAGCTACTTGTACAACAAACATGCACGAGAATTTTGGAGGACTGTGAAAAAGAATTGCTCTGATCAAGATCATTTTTATCTAAGGTGGTCTAGTGTCCCCGAAAGAACCAAGAAATTGTGGTTTGCTGAGTTCTTGGTAAATTAAAAAGTAAATGTTTCTTATTCTTTATTTTTGCTTTATATTATTGCATTAATATATGAGTATATATTTGTGTGCTTTCTAAATAGCGCTTGTACTCTCATGCTGGACAAACACAACAGCAGGCTTATCAAGGATTTTGTAGCCATGGAACCAATACTTATAGGAACAACATAAACAAGATGAAGAAAAAATGGGAGTTTGAAAAAAAAATCAAGCTGGATGCCGCCTAGCCTTTGGGAGAAGTGGGTGGAACATTGGGCAGTTGCTGAGAATGTGTCAAAATCTAAAATTGCAAAGAACAACCGATGTGGAGGTGAAGGTGGCATAGCAAAAGCCACACATGGTGGAGGTTCTGTATCCTTCCAACAGCATATACATAAGGAGGTAACTTTCATTGCGTTCATGTATTGAAATTGGTCTTGCTTATTTTAATATGTCAATACATATGGAGATTGCAACTTGCTTTACTTATGCTCAATGGTTGTATACTCTTACGATTATTGAAATTGGTCTTGCTTATTTCAATATGTCAATACTCGGTATTGTTAAATTTCCAAAGGTAAATTGACAAGGACAACTGAAATTGTACATATTTTTTTTACATAGATATGATGTACAATGAAATGTTTTCTTGAGAATTGATAAGTACTCAGATATATGGCGTGGTTGATTATCTTCTGCTGATATAATTAGCTCCCAAAGATGAACACCTAAATGTGCACGTCTTATCCTTGTTCTACATACTCTAATCGTCTTAACGTTCCTCCTATATGGGACCTTCAGTTGGAATTAATTTAGTTTACAGCTGCCAATCTAGTGATATATTTTGGTTGCATGCGTAATCCTCAAATGTGGTTGTCGAAAATCCTAAACTTCTTATGTTTTTGTTGTTTATAAGTTAACAGCTGTATAGTTGTTGTCAATACATATGGAGATTGCAACTTGCTTTACTTATGCTCAATGTTGGTATACTCTTACGATTATTGAAATTGGTCTTGCTTATTTCAATATGTCAATACTCGATATTGTTAAATTTCCAGTGTAAATTGACGAGGACAAATTTAAATTGTGCATATTTTTTTACATGGCAAACTTCAAAGAAAACAGACTTCAAGAACATAGCTATTGCCAGCCGAGGCCGGCGCATCATCCATTCCCTGTGCGGCCGCCTCACCGGGCAAGAGCTATATTGTCAAGTTTGTCAAGCTATTTTGTTGTTACTTCCAATATATACGACCTGCCAAGGAATCCATATCCACAACCACACCCACTCGATACACCTGATGATAATTTTTTATTTCATATTCATTATATGATACTTAAGAAAGTTAAGTCGATGATTTTGACTTGTTGTTTGTTATTGCTTTCTCGTCGAACCTAGAAGCAAAAAGACCCATGAGGATATACATGTTCTAGAAGAGATCATCAAATATAATGGAAAAAAGTCTCGCGATGGATCTCTTCCAAAGGATGAGAATGGAAATCCGATTTTTGCCAACAAACAACTCACGAAAGCTCTTGTAAGTTCAATTATTGTTTTAGTCAAATATTTTTTCACTCCGGCCTTTTTTTATAGTTAGTATGAAATATTTAATGGTTTAGGAACAATATAAAGTAGATGTTCAACCTGTGAGTGAAGAAGGTGAAAGAGTAGAAGGAGTTGTTGTGGTAGATGTCACCAGTATTCCATTTTGAAGGGGATAAGTGGATTGAGAGTGTTGGGGGTGTGAAAAACGGCCGTGTTTTGGGTGTTGGAACAAAGAAGGACCTTTTCGGGCAAGAATAGGTCTTCACTTCCAGCCGTGTCTAGCAAGGCTGCTCCATTTATAAGTCCAGAGGCTCAAAGGATGATTGATGAGGCTCACCGTGCTGCATAAGAGGCTCGTAAAGGTTATGAGGAAATGCGAGAAAGATTGAATGCAATGGAGGAATTCATGAGGTCAAAACTTGGTTCTTAAATTCTTCTAGTTTTATATTTTGGGCTGGTACAACATTATGACTTAAACTTTCTTTTTGTCATTACCTAGCTAGTTCCATGTCTGTTTTTAGCAAACTACGTACTATATGATGTGTTCTTGTAAAAACAAGTAACTTTATGCATGTTAATATTTTGTTTCAAGTTGTGTTAGTTATCATTTGCTGTCTCTAAACGAAGATTAGCAATCTTGTATTCAAATTAGAAATAAAAAAAATGTGCCTCTAATTTGGAGACAGAAATGCTAATATATGTCTCTAAATTAGAGACCCACTTATATTTGTCTCTAATTTAGAGACGTACTTATATGTCTCTAAATTGGAGACGTACATATATCTGTCTCTAAATCGGAGACGGACATATCCGTCTCTAAAACAAATACAAAACAAATACGAACCCGCACCCACGGAATAGCTACTTTAATGCATCCGTACATCAATCTTCATTTTAGCTACGAAATTTTCCGTCTCTAAAATCGTTTTTCCATGTAGTGTTCATATGCGTAGAAACATTTCATGCATTTTACTTTGTGAATTACTTATTTTGGACAAATAATTTTAATATATAAATATTATATAAAAGATATATACAACAAATTTAAATGTACTAACATACACCATTTTGAAAATAGGGTTTATACATATAAATGAATTTATTAATTTTTTATCAAAAAATAAAAATAAAAATCTAACTTCTAACTGAAATTTATTTTTAAAAGTAAATAATGAGTTGGTCTTATAAAAAACGCGTTTTTTCTAAGGTTAAGGAAAAATCATTTTTACACTCGCACTTAATAATACATGCACTGACACTATTCACACTGACACTTTTTTATACTAACACTGTCACTTTTTACCCTACACTGACACTGTTTTATACTGGCACTTAATAATACATGCACTGAGACTCTTCACACTAGCATTTGTTTACACTAACACTTTTTAATACTAACACTGGCACTTAATAATACATGCAATGACACTATTTATACTGGCCTGACACTCTTTATACTGACACTTTGTTACACTAACACTGACACTTTTTACATTAACACTGACACTTTTTTACACTAACACCGGCATTTAATAATACATGCACTGTCAGTCACTCTTTAAACTGGCAATTTGTTACATTAACACTGGCACTTTTTCACACTGACACTTAATAATACATGTACTAGCACTCTTTATACTGGCACTTTGTTACTCTAACACTGGCACTATCGAGGGAATCAAAACACGTTTTTTCTAATATAAAGAATTTTTTGTAAGATTATGCCAATATGGCCTATCATAAAGTCTAAGCCCAATTAATCAGATGAAAAAAAACCCTAATTTACTGCCATATAAATAGAATGTCATTAACCCTACACCTAATTTACCTTCACCGCCGCACCCTTTATTTTATCTCTCTCCATGGCCACCGCCTCTCTCTCTCACTCACTCGGAAATTTTTCTATCTCTCTAGATCCTTAATCCAGTTGCATTAAACGGCGAGATCATATGTTCCTCGTCCTTTAATTCGTCTTTCAATTTACTCTTTCATTATTTCTAAGAAGAAACTACTTTAAAGTGAATGGTATAGAGGAATGAAGAATCTCACTTAAGTGAAAGCCCTTAAAATAATGACGTCTGATCGATTATTTAATTTGAACTCAATCTCCCTGTATTTTGTTCCATTTTTATTTCAAAAAATAATTGTTTCTATTTTTAGTTTGATTTTTCAGTTTACTACATAAATATGTTCTTGAATATTATATTATTGTTCTGTTTATGATATATGATTTTGGTCATAGATTGATGTATGCATATGATATCTTATGGATTAATATACTCCCTTCGTACCAAAATGAATTTTCTAAAAAAAATAAAATGATCTTGATCTAATCAAAGAGCAATTTTTGAAAAAATATGGTATAATTAATTTTGATATGGAAGGAGTTCTGTACCGATGGACTTGCTGCCATTGCTTTTAACTGTAGGTTGTGAATAATGTTTGAAATTGTTAAAGAATTAATATATTTTTTGCTATTTTTTTTTTTGAATTGATTGGTTAAATGTTGGGAGTGTGGGAGGGGAGAGGGAAATAGAAATAGATCATGTGAAACATGAATATCTAGCCTGGTTATAGGATTAACTCGAACAGCAAGTTTTACTTGCTAGCACTATTTGTGAATGTGAAGGCACAACTTGTTCATCCAAATCTATCCTTTTGAAGTTTCTTTCCTTCACAAGGTCTCAGTAACTTGTAATTATTTTTTGCGTTAATTTCAACTTGGAATTCTTTTCAGAAGCAAAACAAGGATAATATAAGTTATACTTATCTGTTTCCGTTGTTTTTTTTTTTTTTCAAATTATCAAATTCAGTTGTATACAATAATTACAGATATGTATGTCTTCTATTCTTTATAGACCATTATGGTACCTGTTAATGACTCCAAGAATCTCCCCAAGTGGATGTTGCACCGGGCAATATTACTTGCAAATGTATGAGGTAAATCATGAAAAACTTGATGGCTAAACACAAAGCTTTTCTTCTTTTTAGGGCAAGAAGCTCCCCAAGTGGATGTAGGTATCATCTCATAAACTTGAACTTTTATTCAGAACATTGGTTAGTTATTCAACAAATTGTAAAAACAGTTTAAATACATACCTTTTTTTACTTCATGCCACAAATAATCATTGATCTTGTAATCCTCATAACCTGAAGGTCTCTAGCCCAATAAATTATCTAAATTGTTTTCTTTTGCATGTTGCTTTTGAACTTAGTGATTATTGAGAAAAATAAAAAATCTGTAGTGGATGGAAATTGAACTCAATACTACCCAATATTATTTCAAAAATTTCATTAAAGAGTAGTTTTATAAAAAGTGATACATTAGAAATATAATATATGTCAGGCTCTCTAAACTTTCTTTCAAACTTTCTCATAATTCTTCCATCCTAAAAAAGAAACACAAAAGTTAGCTAGTTTTATAAACAATATACAAGTCCATTAAATTGTAAAATAAAATAATACTTTTAATCTATGAGACTTAACAGTTGGTGTATAACGTCATTTGATTATTTGATAGGATGGATCATTTATGGGCCGCCCTAACTTTCATCACTGAAGAGAGAAGAGAGCTGCTGAGAGAAACGTGCCTTGACATATTGCTTGTATTGTATATTTATAGTGTTTGAGGGGATAGTAATCCTTCAACAATTCATGGAATAGTCACATTGTACCCTTTCATATTCTATTGACTTTTCTAATAACTTTATCTGTTTAATATTTCTTATTCAATTAGTTTGAATATCGACTAACTATAATTGATTTTCGAATACGCTAATAAATCATTATGTAGCAATCCATTTAACCAAAGCCATGCTCCTAGAAAACAAAGTTCACAAACTTCTATTATTAATAATTTTTTTAATTTCTTTTTGTGTTTAACTCCAATTTAAAAAAATAACCGTTTTTCAAAAATTTAAAATAAATGCTCTTAATGAGCACAAATGCCTACAAAAAACTAATTATCAGTATAGCACATCCTTTTTCTAGCTGGTAATTGACTTGCTTCATTAAATTTGAGTTTCCATATACAAAGGACAGAAAAGAGCCGAAAAATAGATTTAGAAAGGGTGTCAATTAATTCACTTCAGCCATTGTATAGTAATAGATTCCACATTTTGTAAACCCAAATCCTAAGGTAATGATCCTTCCAAATCCTTAGGTAAAGATCCTTATTATCCCTCAATTAATTTAAGAATAATGAAACATCAATAGTAGGATTTATATATATATATATATATATATATATATATATATATATATATAGGTAGCTATTCAAATGAGAACCAAATTTATATGAGAATCCATGAGAACTAAACCCAACCATTGGATTAAAAACACATCAATGCTCCGCATTAAAAAAAAGATAGAGGGTGGCATTTTCGTAATTATTGTGAACTAAATCCCCTCAAATTTCAAAATAAAATATCTCAATATCTATAAGTCGAAAAAATTCGAAAACACCGATTTTTTTTGTCTTGACGAGACGATTCAAACTATATCCCTGAAGATAGGATTTTGAAAAAATAATATTGAACAACGCCTAATTTTTAAAACACTAGCTAATTAACTAGTGTACACTAGCTAGTTAAGTAATGTACAATAGTAATGTATATAGTGTACACTAGCTAGTTAACTCCTGCACACTAGCCATATATCTTATACTGGACAATCCCTTGACTTGGTCTTAGCCAAGTTCTTGTGTACACTAGCTAATTAACTAGTGTACACTAGCTAGTTAAGTAATGTACACTAGCTAATTAACCAATTTCTGATCCGTTTTGTTATTAGTCTTTCATTGGGTTTAATTATTTGATAACCAATTTCTGATCCGTTTTGTGTGATTCATATATTCATGCGTATGCATAGATATTGATGTGTAGAACAACATATATGAAAATCGTTGAATTTGGTAGATTAGATTTTGAGTAATCGCAAATTTATGTTTTGAAAATTGTGTATTTTATCGAAACTTTGGCTACTGTTTTGAAACTTTGGCTACTGTTTTGACCTTGATAGAATCATATTTGATGAATATATTAACATAGATTTTGTTATACTGTGTAAAATATTTTCATAATATATTTATTTATTTAATTTGGACTTTAATCAATTGAGATATGTTTGCTAAAAGTTGATTAGCATAAATTGTTTTTGATCTGAATTGAATGGAGAAGATGTCTTTGTGTACACTGGCTAGTGTACACTGGTTAACTAGCTATCTACTTTTTAAATATTTAGTGAATAATTTTTAACTCGTGCACACTAGCCATATGGCTTATACTAGACAATATCTTGACTTGGTCTTGGCCAAGTTCTTGTGTACACTAGCTAATTAACTAGTGTACACTAGCTATTTAAGTAATGTACACTAGCTAGTTAAGTAATGTACACTAGCTAATTAACTAGTGTACACAAGGACTTGTGTACACTAGCTAGTGTACACTAGTTAACTAGCTATCTACTTTCTAAATATTTAGTGAATAATTTTTAAAACACTAGCTAATTAACTAGTGTACACAAGAATTTTTTGCTAGGTGAAGAGCATTGCCTTCTCAATGCATCTGTTCAGGATAACTTTTTAATGGCTTGCCTCAGATTTTGCATCTATTTGGAAATGGTCAACCGGCACAAATTCGCTTCACCAAATAAGGATCATGGATTGTAACAGCTAAGGAGATTGTTGGACCAACGCTTCGTGAGGCTTAATTGAGACAAGAGGTGGTGGACTAAGATCAAAGAATGCCTTGCTACCTTCGCTGTAGCCACCTACGCAAATTGTGTCACCTCGACCACGCCAGATGCCGTCTTGAACATTGTTCATTTCCAATGTTCTAGATTCCTGCTCCATTAAAAAAATGCCTTATTCCCAGATGTTTCTTTCATCAGATTTGGGTTTATTTATAATGTCTAAATGAAATAAATAGGAATTGTTGTAGTAAAGTTATAATATTTGAAATTTTTTAATAAAAGTTTATAAAAAGTGTTGAGGAGCTTTAGTGTAAATATAAACTTAAGGTAGTTGATTGTAGAATTCAAAACTTGGAGGAGCTAAAGTGTAAATTATTTTATATAAATCTTTCTACTTTTCCCAGAAGCTTCATTTGCTTCTCTCAGCTTCTTCTTTCTTCCCTACGTTCCTTAAACCTAGGGTTACCTTCCGAAAATTCCCATAATTCAACCGTTGATCCGTTCTTCAATTTGATTTCAAATAAACGCTCAGGGAATCGAGTGAAACATTTCTAGCCGATCAAAGTTTTTATTATTTTTGAAATATTTTGGTAAGTTATTATGATTTCTTTCAATAATTGTTCATGCCATGTTAAATGATGATATTATGGTTATTTAAATGGTTCTTGATATTTTTGGTAATTTATTTGGCTTTTGGAATGATTGAAAATTTGGGTTGGAAGGAAGATGGTGAATTCTTGGCATGAGGGTTTGGGGTGGAAGGTGATAAAGTTGATAGGTTGTGTTGTATGGACTTGTGGGATCATATATACTGAAGTTGAAGTTGGTTGGTATGGCTGAGGTTGAAGAAGGATGAACTTAAGGTCATTTTCATGCCTTGGTTGCTGATGTTTAAACTTCAGCATGAAATTCTGGGGAAGGGCATGACTCGTGCCCTGGAGCACGAGTCGTTCCCTCCGATTTTCACTCGTGGTCACTAGTCGTGATGAATGGTGCACTCGTGTTGGAATAGGGCACGAGTCGTGCCATGGGGCACGAGTCGTGCCCAGTGCTGTTCACTTCGTAACAAATTTCAAGCAATTTAAACCTAATCAACCTAGTATGGATTTAATCCCTTTTTTACTATAATTCTAGTACAACATTAGGGATTTACAATGGAGTCTTAAATGGTCCAAAATGATATAGGGAAGGTCTTTAAAAATGGTCCTGAAAATGGTTAAAAGCCATTATGAAAACTTAACCAAAGTTGTCAAAACTTGGTAAATTAATCTGAAACCTTTATAGAAGGTACTCAATGTTGTGAAATGGATATGTAGGGCTTACTTGTAATACGTTGGGCCATACGTGGTTACATATTCATGATTGTTGGTTCATATAGTGTATGAAATACATGTTGCACTATTTCATTGGTTTGAACATGAGTATTAATACCATGTTGTTGGATTGATATTATTCAATAGTGTTTAAAATGTAAGTTGCACTATTATGATGGTTTAAAATGAGTAATATTACCATGTTATGTATTGATATCCCAAAGTGTGGATTTATTTTCAAGTATCTATTATGTGCTTGAATGTGGTTATATCACCTGATGAGTAGGGGTATAATGGAATACGATCAATTATGAGAAATTGTTCCATAAGGTGATCAGATTACATTATACTGTGGATCGTCCCCTTCGCGGCCAGCGCAGGGGTTGAATGCTTCGTATTGAGCCAAAAGCCTTACAGATAGCTGCGATCTTATATGGTTCTCAGATTTATGAGTCTTATAAGATGTGAATATGCTTAAGCAGTTCACAAATGAGTGGAGTTTTACTCCCGAAGTTGTACGACTTATTGTTCAGACGGGAAAGGTAAAATGAGGTAACGTAATGTGTTTACCGCTTTACCAATGTGTTGTGAGCAACCTGGTTATGTGTTTCATTTTATATGGCATATTGTTGCATCCATAATAACTTATTGAGATTTATTCTCACCCCTTCTCCCTTTACTGTTTTAGATCTCGCTGAGACAGGTGGACCAGACCGGTGAGGCCGGGAAGGAGTTTGGACAACGTTCTTTTGGATTGTCAGGGTATGTATATAGTTTGGGAGTTGGGATTAGTTGTGGATGTTATTCTTTTCGGGGACTGTTATAAAACATTTTCAGTTGTGACTATGTTGTAACTAAATCTGGGATTGGTTATCTTTCAAAGATGGCTTTTGTAAACCCTTATATTCGTAGTTGTTTGTAACTAAAACAGGTTAAGTCTTTTCTAAGATGGTTTATATATCACCTCCAAGTGGAGATGCTTATGTTGGTTTGTTAAAGGTTGTTTTACTTTCAAGTTAATCAAAAGTAGTCGCTAGTTTAGATAGAACATCCGCGATTTGGTTATCTTCCCTGCCTATTTGTTTGATCTCGAAATATTCCAGCTTCTTCGTCATGTCTAGGACCAGGTCTCTATACTTGGTAAGTACGGGATATTGGGTGTTATACTCTCCTTTCACTTGTTTGACAACAAGTTGGGAGTCCCAATGAAGTATTGCAATATACATTTCACGCACTATATGAACCAATAACCCTATACAGGTAACCACGTAGGGGTATAATATAGTATAAGTAGCCCTACACATTCAGGACGTAACTGTAAACACCTTCTATAAAGGTTTCGTATTCAAATACCAAGTTTTTATCAACTTTGGTTAACTGTTTACATTGCCTTCCAACCATTTTCAAGACAATATTTAAAGCCCTTCCCAATATCATTTTGGGCCATTTAATATTCCATTGTGTAATACTAAAGTTGTACTAGAAGTATAGTTAAAGAATGCTCAATTATATACTGGGTAGACTAGGGTTTAAAGGCTTAGAAAATTGTCCAGAGGCTGCAGGGCAGGGCACGACTCGTGCCCAGTTACACCCGTCGTCCCCTATAAGGCACGACTCTTCCCATCCTGGCAACAAGTGTCGCACAACTTGGCACGACAAAGGCACGACTCATGCCTCAGGGCACGACTCGTGCCCTTGCCCAGAAATGGTTGTTCATGCTGAAACATCAGTAGAACAAAGCAAAATAACACTTCCCTTTATACCCTTTCCATTCAACTCAATTTTACTAAGTCTAACCATCAGTATAAGAGCTACAAACAGTAAAACATACTACCTCCAAGCCATATACAATCTTATACCACCTTTCCAAATGGAACCAAACCATATTTTCACCTCCTTCACCCTAGCTATTTCCACCCCATAAGTTCATCATTTTACAAGCCACAAAACTTGTCAAAAATCATCAAGAACACATTATATACTCATAATATCATCTTTATATATATTATGAATGAGTATAGAATGGAATCATAATAACTTACCAAAATAGGCCGAAATAAAAGGAAGATTTAATCGGCTATACTTGCTCTAATCGACTCCCTGATCACAAATATAAAGTCGAAATTGAAAACGGATCAACGGTTGATTTGCTAGGATTTTCTGAAGGTAACCCTAGGTTATGGGATGATACGTAGGGGAGAAGAGATGTCCTTGAACTGAGCAAATAGTGGAAAGAGATGTCCTTGACGAAACCAACGGTTTATAAAAATAACCGTTTTTCAAAAATTTAAAATAAATGCTCTTAATGAGCACAAATGCCTACAAAAAACTAATTATCAGTATAGCACATCCTTTTTCTAGCTGGTAATTGACTTGCTTCATTAAATTTGAGTTTCCATATACAAAGGACAGAAAAGAGCCGAAAAACAGATTTAGAAAGGGTGTCAATTAATTCACTTCAGCCATTGTATAGTAATAGATTCCACATTTTGTAAACCCAAATCCTAAGGTAATGATCCTTCCAAATCCTAAGGTAAAGATCCTTATTATCCCTCAATTAATTTAAGAATAATGAAACATCAATAGTAGGATTTATATATATATATATATATATATATATATATATATATATATATATATATATATATATATATATATATATATATATATATATATATATATATATATATATATATATATATATATATATATATATAGGTAGCTATTCAAATGAGAACCAAATTTATATGAGAACCATAAGAACCACTAACAGTCATTGGATTAAAAAACACATCAATGCTCCGGATTAAAAAGAAAAAGATAGAGGGGTGGCATTTTCGTAATTATTGTGAACTAAATCCCCCTCAAATTTCAAAATAAAATATCTCAATATCTATAAGTCGAAAAAAAAATTCGAAAACACTGATTTTTTTTGTATTGACGAGACGATTCAAACTATATCCCTGAAGATAGGATTTTGAAAAAATAATATTGAACAACGCCTAATTTTTAAAACACTAGCTAATTAACTAGTGTACACTAGCTAGTTAAGTAATGTACAATAGTAATGTATATAGTGTACACCAGCTAGTTAACTCCTGCACACTAGCCATATATCTTATACTGGACAATCCCTTGACTTGGTCTTAGCCAAGTTCTTGTGTACACTAGCTAATTAACTAGTGTACACTAGCTAGTTAAGTAATGTACACTAGCTAATTAACCAATTTCTGATCCGTAGTCTTTCATTGGGTTTAATTATTTGATAACCAATTTCTGATCCGCTTTGTGTGATTCATATATTCATGCGTATGCATAGATATTGATGTGTAGAACAACATATATGAAAATCGTTGAATTTGGTAGATTAGATTTTGAGTAATCGCAAATTTATGTTTTGAAAATTGTGTATTTTATCGAAACTTTGGCTACTGTTTTGAAACTTTGGCTACTGTTTTGACCTTGATAGAATCATATTTGATGAATATATTAACATAGATTTTGTTATACTGTGTAAAATATTTTCATAATATATTTATTTATTTAATTTGGACTTTAATCAATTGAGATATGTTTGCTAAAAGTTGATTAGCATAAATTGTTTTTGATCTGAATTGAATGGAGAAGATGTCCTTGTGTACACTAGCTAGTGTACACTGGTTAACTAGCTATCTACTTTTTAAATATTTAGTGAATAATTTTTAACTCGTGCACACTAGCCATATGGCTTATACTAGACAATATCTTGACTTGGTCTTGGCCAAGTTCTTGTGTACACTAGCTAATTAACTAGTGTACACTAGCTATTTAAGTAATGTACACTAGCTAGTTAAGTAATGTACACTAGCTAATTAACTAGTGTACACAAGGACTTGTGTACACTAGCTAGTGTACACTAGTTAACTAGCTATCTACTTTCTAAATATTTAGTGAATAATTTTTAAAACACTAGCTAATTAACTAGTGTACACAAGAATTTTTTGCTAGGTGAAGAGCATTGCCTTCTCAATGCATCTGTTCAGGATAACTTTTTAATGGCTTGCCTCGGATTTTGCATCTATTTGGAAATGGTCAACCGGCACAAATTCGCTTCACCAAATAAGGATCATGGATTGTAACAGCTAAGGAGATTGTTGGACCAACGCTTCGTGAGGCTTAATTGAGACAAGAGGTGGTGGACTAAGATCAAAGATTGCCTTGCTACCTTCGCTGTAGCCACCTACGCAAATTGTGTCACCTCGACCATGCCAGATGCCGTCTTGAACATTGTTCATTTCCAATGTTCTAGATTCCTGCTCCATTAAAAAAACGCCTTATTCCCAGATGTTTCATTCATCAGATTTGGGTTTATATATATTTATTTTCCTTTTGAATTCCTAGTTAAGTAATGTACACTAGCTAATTAACTAGTGTACACAAGGAATTGTGTACACTAGCTAGTGTACACTAGTTAATTAGCTAGTGTACACAAGAACTTGGCCAAGACTAAGCCAAGGCAATGTCCAGTATAAGCCATCTGGCTAGTGTACACGAGTTAACTAGCTAGTGTACACTATATAAATAGATAGTGTACTTAGCGTATTTTAAAAATTAGACGTTGTTCAATATTATTTTTTCAAAATCCTATCTTCAGGGATCTAGTTTGAATCGTCTCGTCAAGACAAAAAAATCAGTGTTTTCGAAAAAAAAAATTCGACTTATAGATATTGAGATATTTTATTTTGAAATTTGAGGGGGATTTTAAATGAAATAATTACGAAAATGTCACCCTTCTATCTTTTATTTTTTTTAATCTGGAGCATTGATGTGTTTTTTAATCCAATGGCTGTTAGTGGTTCTTATGGTTCTTATATAAATGTGGTTCATCAGATTTGGGTTTATATATATTTATTTTCCTTTTGAATTCCTAGTTAAGTAATGTACACTAGCTAATTAACTAGTGTACACATGGAATTGTGTACACTAGCTAGTGTACACTAGTTAATTAGCTAGTGTACACAAGGACTTGGTCAAGACTAAGCCAAGGCAATGTCCAGTATAAGCCATCTGGCTAGTGTACACGAGTTAACTAGCTAGTGTACACTATATAAATAGATAGTGTACTTAGCGTATTTTAAAAATTAGACGTTGTTCAATATTATTTTTTTAAAATTCTATTTTCAGGGATCTAGTTTGAATCGTCTCGTCAAGACAAAAAAATCAGTCTTTTCGAAAAAAAAATTCGACTTATAGATATTGAGATATTTTATTTTGAAATTTGAGGGGGATTTTAAATGAAATAATTACGAAAATGTCACCTTTCTATCTTTTTTTTTTTTTTTAATCTGGAGCATTGATGTGTTTTTTAATCCAATGGTTGTTAGTGGTTCTTATGGTTCTTATATAAATGTGGTTCTCATTATAATAGGACTATATATATATATATATATATATATATATATATATATGGGATTTTTACCAATAAGCCCCTATTAAAAGGTGAAATTTATAAAAAAAAAACACTACATTTCATATTCTACCTTAGGGTCCATAAGTTGAAATTCATTTTGCCAATAAACCCCTCGATCCTTTTAAAATATTTCGTATTCCGAAACTGCCCTCCTCTTTCTCTCTCTATGCGCAAATTGGCATTTCTCTCTCTCTCTCTCTTCGCAATCGCCTCTCTATTCTATGAACGCAATCGCCTCTCTATTCTATGAATAAGAAGCGCCATTGAGCTTCGATTAGAGGATATCTGAGTTTGAATTGCTATTCGAAGACAAATTCTTATCAGAATTAGGTCGATTTTGTTGTTGCCTTTGCAACGAACGGGCGGGGAGAAGAAGCAGAGGCAGAGAATGGCCGTGGTGATGAGGAGGAGATGGGGTGACGGAAATGTGTTCCCCCAATATTCTTCCCTAATTCTTCCCCCAATATTCTTCCCTAATTCTTCGCAATTGATGATGGTCGAAAATTAAGGATCAGGAGCTTGTTAAGTTGTGAAGATTCAAATTTGATCAGGTTTGCTTGATTTCGAGGTATGCTGCGATTTTTTTAGTTTGTTGGTTAATCCATTCTTGAATTTTACGTCTATGGTTGTTGCTGAATTGTTTGATTTGGTTTTTTTAAGTTATTTCCTTCATTTGGGTTTCTTGTAGTTTGTATTAGCAAATTGTATTCAATTGGTTTTTTTAAGTTATATCCTTGATTCTTGTAGATTATTTCATGACAGAGCAATCTTCAGGCCATGAAGTATCTGATAGCGTGCAAAATTTCACTTAAACCGATGCATATATGCTGATGTATTCTCTTAGATGCCCAACTTTAAACAATAATGGTGTCAAAGCAGTTGTGCATTACAGTCGAAAGAATTTGAAGAATGAGGACAATAATAGTGCCCGGAAAACTGATTCTTATCTTCCTTCTCATCTTCTGGAGGAGGTGACACACTTGAACATGTTGTATCTTGATTCTTGTCAAAAATACAAAACAAAAAAAGAGTCAGAATTGAGTTACATTAATGAGCGGCGGCAGGAGGTACGTTCAGTTCTTTCCACTTGCAGTGATGTAACTTCTCCATTTTGACAACCAAGAAGAGGGCAACAAATAGTACTTGCTACAAGGATGAAGTGCTATACTTTTCCCCAAAGCTAGCTTCTCATGAGACTGACGCTGTTTCAACTTGAAGTCTCTTAGGCCATCTTCCAAACATGTCACTTCTGTGAGTTCCAAACTGCATTCTTTGCAGCCTACTTAGTGAGATTTTGAAGGGTTCATTTCACCTTATTATTGGAATACTATTACTGTTTCTGCTACAAGAAAGTTTTGTTTAGGGGTTTGTTTGTTAGTTATGCTTGAACAATGTTTTTTGGATATTTCATTTGATTTGCACTTTCAGCCATTTATTTTGGAACTTAGCTTCTTATTTCCTTGATGTTTTGCATTTTGAATGTTAGATTCCTTAAGTGCAACTTCAGAATCCAAGGCCATAATCACTCATGCCTGCTCATTTGATAGGTAGCTTAATAGAATTGGAAAACAAGAATCAAGGATACTTAGAAAATCAGAAAGAACCAAAATTAAATAATTGATGAAGTTAGGCACAGAAGCTGCTCCAAGGAAGAAAGCTGCTGCAGCTACATAGTGAGATTTTGAAGGGTTATTTTCTCGCTTATTATTGGAGTACTATTATTGTTTCTGCCACAAAATAGTCTTGTTTAGGGGTTTGTTTGTTAGTTATGCTTGAACAATGTTTTTGGATATTTCATTTCATTTGCAATTTCAGCCATTTAAATCTCGGAATTCTGATTACAATCTAGTATGTTGTCATTTGAGTTTTAGACATGAAATACCCCTTATTTTGGAATATATCTTCTTATTTCCTAAAGTTCTGCATTTTGAATGTGAGATTCTTTATGTGCAACTTCAGAATCGATCTACCATTCCCTTTCTTAACTTTGAGTTTTGCATTTTGAATGTGATTCCTTTTGTGCAACTTCAGAATACTATTTACATCAAAACTGTGAAATAGACTTCTCAGTTTAAAAATGTGAAAACAATAATTGAGAAATTGACCTCACAGTTGTGCACAAACATTCATGAATAACATATAAATCACGGGTAAACCACACATACTAAGTAGTAAAACAATTGTGAGGTCTATTTCACAGTTGTTGATTGTGATGTGAATAAGTGTGAAATGTTTTTCACACTTCTAAAACTGTGAGGTCAGTTTCACAGTTATTTATAAATGTGAAATGGTTTGGTTGTTGACATTTCTAAATTGAGAACTGTGAAGTCAATTTCACAGTTAATTTGCTACTTAGTATGTTTGGTTTACCCGTTATTTATCAGTTGTTGATTGTTTGTGTACAACTGTGAGGTAAATTTCTCAGTTATGATTGTTTGTGCACAACAGTGAGGTCTATTTCACAGTTGTTGGTTGAGATGTGAATAACTGTGAAATATTTTTCACACTTCTAAAACTGTGAGGTCATTTCACAGTTATTTATGAATGTGAAATGGTTTGATTTTTGATCTTTCTAAACTGAGAACTGTAAGGTCAATTTCACAGTTATTTTGCTACTTAGTATGTTTGATATACCCGTTATTTATCTGTTATTCATGATTGTTTGTGCACAACTGTGCGGTCAATTTCTCAGTTATGATTGTTGAGGTCAATTTCTCAGTTATTGTGTATAACTGTGTGATATATGTCATTCGTTCATAGAACAACTGTGAGGTCTATTTTACGGTTGTTGGTTGTGATGTGAATAAGTGTGAAATGTTTTTCACAATTCTAAAAGCTGTGAGGTCGATTTCACATTTATTTATGAAGGTGAAATAGTTTGGTTTTTTGACCTTTCTAAACCGAGAAGCTGTGAGGTCAATTTCACGGTTATTTTGCTACTTCTAGTATCTCGTGGTTTATCCGTTATTTATCGATTGTTGATGATTGTTTGTGCACAACTGTGAGGTCAATTTCTCAATTATGATTGTGAGGTCAGTTTCACATTTATTTATACAGTTATTTTCATCAAACTTGTGAAATAGATTTCTCAATTTATAAATGTGAAAATCATTATACAGTTGTACCATGTGTGAACAAATGATAAATGATTTTCTCAAATTTTTACAAGTGAAAAAAAATTATTTTATTTATAAATTTTGAAATATATGATGAGTAAACTTGTTTGATTCGTCTTGACGATGTGAGTAAAACAGTGATTTCGGATTATTTTTTCGACTTTTAAATTTTGAGAAATTGTATTTTAAAAATTTAAGAGAAAAAAAAGGAAGAGAGAGAGAAAAGTAAAGTAAAAAAAAAAAGGAAAAGAGAAAAAAAAAGAAAACGTAAAAAAAAAAGAAAAAGAAAAGAAGAGAGAAAGAGAGAGAGAGAGAGAGAAAAGTGTGCGTGTGAGTGGGCGCGTGGTTTGTGGGTTCAAGGGCAATTTGGTCCAGAAAATATTTAGGGACTTTTGTGGGGGTTTTGATAATATTAGTCCTTAAAGGTAATTTTCATTTGGATTGGGGGCTATTTGGTCAAAGCCTCTATATATATATATATATATATATATATATATATATATATATATATATATATATATATATATATATATATATATATATATATATATATATATATCATTTCAATTTTCTCACAAAGTGGAACATTAACTCAAAATAATCTTTGTCAAACGACAACGATTAATGTAAGAAAATATACACAATTTTCTTAATACACAACATATTTTTCCAACGATATTAATTTATGTCGATGCTTGATTTAGATTGAAATAAAATCTATTGAAATTTTATATGGAGAATTATGTATGTTAAAATGATAGATCATCGTATACTTTTTCAAATTTGATATATTAAATATTATCCTGAATAGAGTTAGTCTTTCAAACTAATTTGTCAAAATGCTTAAAAAACCTAATTTATTAAAATGGCCATGGAAATTAATTGAAAGAATAAAAAGGAAAAGGTTGAAATGATCAATTAAATGTATTTTTTTAGAAAATCAATTAAATGTTTAGTTATTAAAATGGCCTCAGATTTTACCGATTCATCCTTACTAGGATATGGATTTATTTTAATGCTTTCCCTGTCATTCGTTTATAATTTTCCCATTCTTTCTATTTCTATTATGATTACTTCCAAATACCCATTCGGCTGCCCTACACACCGACACTCTCATGGCAGCAACACGCACACACCCATAACAGGAACACAACCGCACACTCTGCACATCAACTACACACATACGCTACACAGACCTCTCACCCACACGACACACACCCACTTAGCACACATACAACACCCTAATTCCATAGAAATTTCTCAGCATGGCCCATTCGAATCAACATTCAATAATCCCCCTGCCCAATTCTTGGTTATAATCAACAATAAGGTTTCATAATTCATTAATCAACAATCTGATTTCCATCTCTACTCTTACCTTAGATTTCTAGGGTTCTTTCTAGGATTTTATAATCTGTTCTATCCTAGAAATCAAGCAAGAGAAGTATTGGTTACCTTTGCTGAACTCAATCACCAACAATGGAGTCTTCTTTCCCTCTTCTTCCTTCTTCCTCGGTTCTTCTTCTCCTTCTTGCTGTCGACTTCTTCCCCTCTGTTTGATCTCTCTCTCAGCGCTCTCTTTCTCTCTCTCTCTCTTCGCGGTAATTAGCGTCGCCTCCCTCTCTCGCTATATCTTAAACACGGTAATTAGATTTAAGCTGCTAGGGTTTTCTAAAAAGGAGTATTTATAAAAGGGTTTTACTAAACCTAAGCCCAATACCAAAGCCCAACTCATCTAAATAATTTAAACCCACATAATATAATTTCTAGGACTTCAATATAATTATTAGTCCCTCTAAAAGCCTAATTGAAAATTTAACAATTTACCAAATAATCCTCGAAAAATTTTGGGTTATTACATTCTTACCCCCTTAAAAGAAGTTTAGTCCTCTAAACTTTCATAATCCGATGAAGCAACTAATCTTATCATATCAATCTACATCAAACACTCCAAGAATAATACTGAGGTCAAACCTAAGGCTCAAATCAAACTTATCCTTACACATTCTAAACTTCCAAGGATCTAAAACCAAGGCTTTGATACCAACCGTATACGACCCCAAATTTCCATAACAATAATAATACTTAATTGATAATAAAATAACCTTCAACGGCCACTAAAACCATAATTCAAACACTAACCACAATTTGGAAATAACTTAAATGCGGATAACGGTAACAATTTCAATGGCTAGTACAATCCACTGGCTCAACCAAATCCTTAATGTCTTACAAACTCTCAAATAACTACAATAACTAGCTAAAGAGTCTAAAATGAAATAAACTAAAACGATCCTTGAACTCCTTATGAAGTGCTCCCGAACCGATTCACATTCTCCCTATTTTGAAATCTGGAAGAAAAGAAGATGAAAGGGTGAGCGAACAATGCCCAGTAAGTTCATATACAACCCCTCCAGTTACTAAGGAGGAGTTGACTGAAGGAATATCAAACGATACAAATTCCAAATAACAATCGAAGACATAACAAAGCACAATTTCGAATATAGTTTTTTACCAAATTCCCAAACCAAATGTCTTTTAAAATCTCAACGATTTCACAAACTGAGTTGACAAATATTTTGGAGTTTCAAATAATGACAAAATCGATTCAAACCTGAATCGAATGATTTACTTAATTAAAACCGTCCCATACCGGTTTAACTAACTAAACCACTCACGATTTTTAGGAATTTCAAAGGACCGATAAGCCGAACAAAACTAATCTCGAGTAATCTAATTATCTACAAGCTGTCCCATACTGTACCCGTAGGTAATCAAATCACCTGACGACATCATGATCACATAAGCGGTCCACCGACCTTATCAAACCAAATCCCATAAAGGGAACAAAATGACTCGCAGAGTCCTAAACGATGTGTGCGGAACACCCCACCACTAATTTGAAGCGGTGTACTAAGTTTGCCCGAAGGCCAAATATCAAATATACCTACACAAGTAGGTTGTCTAACTTAGCGATCATTGATGGAACAAAAATCATATCATATCAAAACTCATTTTTATACAAAATACGAACTTTCACAATAACAATAAAATTCCGTATTTACGAAATCAAAAGAACGATTTAAGCAAACGAATAGCAAAATATTAGCAAATAATGGTAACCGAGGAGTCAAAACAAATGCGACGCGAGGTCGAAGCTTTTTACGTATCAAAGGGACGTACATCGCCAAGAAATATGGGAAAGCCTAAATAATGAAACGGAGCGGAAATCAATTAACTTAAAGATGTATAATCCCTTACCTCGAATGGATGCCTTTGCTAATGTTTTCGAAGGATAACCAAGCCCTCAAATGTGCCTTCCAAAATCTATCAAAGAAATATAATGCATAATGTAAGATACTAAGTGAAATATCTTCTTAAACTTCTGGACTAAATGTACATTTCTTAATCAAAAGGATAACTATGCAATTCTCCTAAACTTTAGGGGTGCTAAGTGAAACTCTTTTTCCCATTCATTCTATTATGATTACTTCCAAATTCCCATTCATTCTTAATTTTGATACTTATCACCCAAATTTGATGATTTTAATGAACATTGTAGTTTTTAGAGCTTCACAGTTCAATTTGGTGATTTTTGCTTGAAATTTGGTTCTGAAATATGTTTAATGTTTTGGTTTAATGGTTATACTCATTTTTAGGGTTTGATCATTCAAATTTGATGGTGCTTATTGAACATTGTAGTTTTCTAGACCTCACGGATCAATTGGGGGCATTTGCTTGAAATTTGGTTCTGAAATGTGTTTTGTTGTTTTGGTTTAATGGATTATTTAGAGGTAAAGTAGAATGGTGTTAGTGGGACTATTTGGTGATTTTCTTTGGGAGTATTTTAGTTATTAATACTCCAATACTCCCAAAACAATAAGTCAATTACCACCCATAACATAAATGGAAAAAATGGAAAATGTGATGTATATAAATTAAGTTACTAAATATCTAATTTTAATAATTTCAACACCAATCAATACATTAGATAAGTTACTAAATATATAATTTTCAAGTCTTTTAAAGTCAAAGGGGAGGAAGGGGGTGAATGTCTCAATAATGTAACATATTCAACCCCACACTACCTTACTGGTTCTAGATCCCATTTTGGGGTGATTGACGGCATCGCGGACGGTGATGTATGTCGCCTACGTTTGAGCGCCTGATATCAATCCTGGCACCCTAGATGCACCTTAGGTCGGATCTTGTGTAAAGTCAAAGGGGGAGGGGCGAATGTCTAAAATTAAGAAGACTTGGATGGAAGTATTGTTAAGGAATTAGACTCCTAATCATTATCTAAAATTAGGAAGAAAACTCTTAGTGGCACTGCTTATAGGGTATTGTGGTTGGTGGTTAACATCTTTAAATATAAACAAGATGACGCCTTTCTCATCCACAGCTATCAAAATCCGTCCATCTTTCGTTTCGAAAGACAGAGCAAACAAGTTCTCCACTGTTTGAGCAAAGGATTTTCTATTTAATAAAAGTTTTTCCAGTTTCACTGTCCGTATTGTATCTCAAGATCTCAAACATCACAGCCATATTTGTGACAGTGTCTGTTTTCTCTTCACTGGTGTTATACTGTTACCTTGTTTTTACTTGTGACCGTATAACACCAGTAAAGAGTAAAACAGGCACTGTCACAAACATGGCTGTGATGTTTGAGATCCTTAGATACAATACTGACAATATGAAACCTGAAAAACTCTTATTAAATGAAAATCCTTTTGCTACCGCGGAGAACTTGTTTGCTGTCTTTCGAAACGAAATATGGGATAGGGTTTGATAGTTGTGGATGAGAACTCACTCTCATCTTGTTTACAAATTTTAATTTAATTCATCATTGTAAAATTATATATTTTACAACAAAAAATTAAATATTAATATTTAAAATTATTCACAATAGTAATAATTTAAAAAATCCAAAAGCCGAAATTTCTTGATTTTTGATTATAAAGCAAGTAGACAAAGTGATATTTGCATTTCATATAATCGTGCATTTCAGGATGGGATAGTTTTATCAAACATGCACTTAAAGGATAGAGTAAGTATTGATTCCAGGTCAACAAGTGTTGAATTTCAACTACCTAACCAACTAAGCTGCTCGAAACATATATTAATAAAGTGCACAATAATTATATTGCTATAACAAGAGATAAAAATAAATTAGTAAATGTTCGGCTTAATTAGGTTTCATCTTGGATTAAAGCTGGTTGGAAGCATATACTGTTTGCTTAATAATTATATTGCTAAAGAATTGTAAAATTTGAAACCTATATAACAATTAATTTGTATAAAGTTATATCTAGGGACGTAAGTGGATAGGTAGGGACACCATTATCCTTTAGTTTAGTTTGAACTAGAGCTCAAGATTTGTTGATACTATGAAGCCAACCCCAATTCTAAACCTAATTTTAAATATTAACAATTTACAATTATTCACAATATTAATAGGTAAAAAATCTCAGCAGCCCCAATTTAAGGCAACATGGAGCATTACAATGGAGAAATTATTTCTCGAGAGTATCAATTTCAACAAGACATTCTTGAACTCGTCGCTTTTCACCAAAAACAACACCGGAAACTTATTGACAGGAGGTATAGCATGCCATGCATCTGGTCTCTAAAAGATTGGAAGATTGATTGGGATCTGCTCCGAGCTGCTTCGTGCTTTTGGGATTCGGAGCGACATGTGTTCACCCTATCGTGCTTTAGATTATTAGAACTTTAAAGTTTTTTATATGTATTGTGAATGCTTTAGATTATTAGAACTTTAAAGTTTTATATGTATTGTGAATGCTTTAGATTATTAGAACTTTAAAGTTTTTTATATGTATTGTGAATGCTTTAGATTATTAGAACTTTAAAATTTTATATGTATTGTGAATGCTTTAGATTATTAGAACTTTAAAGTTTTATATGTATTGTGAATGCTTTAGATTATTAGAACTTTAAAATTTTATATGTATTGTGAATGCTTTAGATTTTTCTTGAACATTTAATCTCAAGGAGCTATATGTATTGTGAATATATTGTTTCCTATGGTTAAAATTGTATATTTTAATATTTTTCTTGTATTTAGATATGAGTTCTAGTAGAAAGGGTAGGAAGACACGGCCCGTCTACACATCTATTACTGGGACGCAACCGTCCCGATCCAGTACTGATGATGCCGATGTTGACCCTACACGTAGTAGTACTAGCTCCACCTCTGGGGCCGATACTCATACTCTTGTCGATTCTGAGGGGAGGATATTTGTCCAGATATTGCCACTTTATGACCAGTAAGTAACTCTTCATTAATTTGATATAATTTGATTCCTTTTTGTTTTATATATAATTCATTATTTAAGTTAAAATGTTATTGTATAAATATACTTGGCAGGTTTGTAGGTGGATACCCTACCCGGGGACAAAGGATTGGGCGTATTGACGGTCTCGGCTCATGGCAGAGTTTTGGCCCAACTGGAAATCATTGCCACCGGGGGAGAAGGAGAATGCTTGGGAGGAGTTTAAGGTAATGTGTTAATGGTTTTTATTTAAAATTTAAATGTTAGTTTGTTATTAAAATGTTATAATTAATAATGATTATACTCTTTTAGTTTTGTAATGTTATCATTATATGTTATAGGGGAAATTAATTTAATTTAATTAATTTTTATTTCAGCGACGGAAATTTCTGCCGGTGAAATTAATTTAATTTAATTAATTTTTATTCCAGCGACGGAAATTTCGGCCGGTGAAAATAAAAAGTGAATTAAATTTTTATTTCACCGGCGGAATATTCCGTCGCTGAAATAACAATTTAATTAAAATTAATTAATTTAGCGGCTGAAATTTCCGCCGTTAATGTTAAAAGACCACCGATGGAATTAATTCCGTCGGTAAAATCAATATATACCGGGGGAATTTAAGCCGTCGGACCACTGCAGCGGTATGATAGCGGCAGACCACCGACGGAAAAATTCCGTCGGTGTTTAACTCTAGTGACGGAATTTTGGGTTTAGCGACGGAAATTTCCGCCGCTAAAACCTGTTTTTCTGGTAGTGTATCCTTACACATTCTAAACTCCCAAGGATCTAAAACAAGGCATTGATACCAACTGTAACGACCCAAATTTTCACAAGAATAATAATACTTAATTGATAATAAAATAACCTTCAACGGCTACTAAAATCATAATTCAAACACTAACCACAATTTGAAATAACTTAAATGCGGATAACGGTAAAAATTTCAACGGCTAGTACAATCCACTAGCTCAACAAAATCCTTAAAGTCTTACAAATTCTCAAATAAATGCAATAACTAGCTAAATAGTCTAAAATGAAATAAACTAAAATGATCCTTGAACTCCTTATAAAGTGCTCCCGAACCGAATCACATTCTCCCTATTTGAAATCTGGAAGAAAAGAAGATGAAAGGGTGAGCGAACAATGCCCAGTAAGTTCATATACAACCCTCCTAAGCTAAGCGAGGAGTTGACCTGAAGGAATATCAAACGATACAAATTCCAAATAACAATCGAAGACATAACAAAGCACAATTTCGAATATAGTTATTTACCAAATTCTCAAACCAAATATCTTTCAAAATCTCAACGATTTCACAAACTGAGCTGACAAATATTTTGGAGTTTCAAATGATGACAAAATCGATTCAAACTGACTCGAATGATTTACTTAATTAAAATCATCCCATACCAGTATTAACTAACTAAACCACTCACATATTTTTAGAAATTTCGAAGGACTTGTAAGCTGAACAAAACTAACTTGAGTAACCTAATTATCTACAACTATCCCATACCAGCCGTAGGTAATCAAATCACTTACAGACATCATGATCACATAAGTGGTCCACTGACCTTATCAAACCAAATCCCATAAAGGGAACAAAATGACTCCGCAGAGTCCTAAACAGTGTATCCGGAACACCCCACCACTAATTTGAAGCGGTGTACTAAGTTTGCCCGAAGGCCAAATATCAAATATACCCCGTCGGAGCAGGTTGTCTAACTTAGCGATCATTGATGGAACAAAAATCATATCATATCAAAACTCATTTTTATACAGAATACGAACTTTCACAATAACAATAAAATTCCGTATTTACGAAACAAAAAGAACGATTTAAGCAAACGAATAGCAAAAGATTAGCAAATAACGGTAACCGAGGCAGTCAAAACAAATACTGACGCGAGGTCAGCTTTTACGTATCAAAGGAACGTACATCGCCAAGAAATATGTGAAAGCCTAAATAATGAAACGGAGCGGAAATCAATTAACTTAAAGATGTATAATCCCTTACCTCGAATGGATGCCTTTGCTAATGTTTTCGAAGGACAACCAAGCCCTCAAATGTGCCTTCCAAAATCTGTCAAAGAAATATAATCCATAGTATAAGATACTAAGTGAAATATCTTCTTAAACTTCTGGACTAAATGTACATTTCTTATTCAAACGGATAACCATGCTATTCTCCTAAACTTTAGGGGTGCTAAGTGAAACTCTTTTTCCCATTCATTCTATTATGATTACTTCCAAATACCCATTCGCCGCCTTTACACACCGACACTCTCCATGACAAAGAACACGCACATGGCACCCATAACAGAACACAACCTGCACACTCGCACATCAAGCTATTAACGCATACGCCTGGCATGCACCTCTCACCCACACGAAGCCACACACACCCCCTTAGCACACATACTTTTGTCCTGACACCCTAATTCCATAGAAATTTCTCGGCATAAGATGGGCCCATTCGAATCAACATTCAATAATCCCCCTGCCCAATTCTTGGTTATAATCAACAATAAGGTTTCATAATTCATTAATCAACAACTGATTTCCATCTCTACTCTTACCTTAGGGATTTCTAGGGTTCTTTTCTAGGATTTTATAAGCCGTTCTATCCTAGAAATCAAGCAAGGTGGAAGTATTGGTTTACCTTTTACTCGAACTCAATCACCAACAATGGAGTCTTCTTTCCCTCTTCTTCCTTCTTCCTCCCTCATCTCTTCTTCTCCTGTGCAGCTTTGTCGACTTCTCCCTGCTCGTTTGATCTACTCTCTCGCCTCTCTCTCTCTCTCTCTCTCTCTCTCTCTCTCCTCTCTCTCTCTTCGCGATACATTAGCATTGCCTCCTCTCTCACTATTTCCTTAAACACTTCTTAATTAGATTTAGGCTAGCCGCTTGGGTTTTACTATAAAGGAGTATTTATAAAAGGGTTTTACTTAAACCTAAGCCCAATACCTTGAAAAGCCCAACTCATCTAAATTATTTAAACCCACCTAATATAATTTCTCTAGGATTTCAATATAATTATTAGTCACTCTAAAAGCCTAATTGAAAATTTAACAATTTACCCAAATAATCCTCGAAAAAATTTTGGGTTATTACATTCTTACCCCACTTAAAAGAAGTTTAGTCCTCCCCTAAACTTTCATAATCCGATGAAGCAACTAATCTTATCATATCAATCTACACCAAACACTCCAAGAATGATACGGAGGTCAAACCTTCAAGGCTCAAATCAAACTTATCCTTACGCACATTTTAAACTCCCAAGGATCTAAAACCAGTGCTTTGATACCAACCGTAACGAACCCCAAATTTTCACAACAATAATAATACTTAATTGATAATAAAATAACCTTCAACTAGCTACTAAAACCATAATTCAAACACTAACCACAATTTGAAATAACTTAAATATGCGGATAATCGGTGAACAATTTCAACGTCTAAGACAATCTCACTAGCTCAACAAAAATCCTTAAGAGTCACGACAAACTCTCAAACAACCTCAATAACTAGCTAAAAGAGTCTAAAATGAAATAAACTAAAACGATCCTTGAACTCCTTATGTAGAAGTGCTCCCTAACCGAATCACATTCTCCCTATTTGAAATCTAGAAGAAAAGAAGATGAAAGGGTGAGCTTAACATTGCCCAAGAAAGCTCATATATACAACCCCTCCGGTAAGCATTAAGGAGGAGCCGACTCGTAAGGAATATCAAACGATACAATTTCCAAATAACAATCGAAGACATAACAAAGCACAATTTCGAATATAGTTATATACCAAATTCTCAAACCAAATGTCTTTCAAAAATCTCAAACGATTTCACAAACCGAGCCGACAAATATTTTGGAGTTTCAAATGATGACAAAATCGATTCAAACCGACTCGAACGTATTTACTTAATTAAAAATTACTTCCATACCAGTATTAACTAACTAAAATCTACTCATGATTTTTGTAGAAATTTCAAAGGACTCGGTAAGTCGAACAAAACTAACTTGAGTAATCTAATTATCTGCTAACCGCCCCATACTGTAAATGGGAAGGGAATCAAATCACTCACGTACATCATGATCACATAAGTACTCCAATGACCTTATCAAACCAAACCTGCTAAAGGAACCAAATGACTACAGAGTCCTAAACAAAGGTATCCGAAACACCCCACCACTAATTTGAAGCGGTGTACTAAGTTTGTCCCGAAGGCCAAACATCAAATATACCCCGCCGAAGGTGTCAGTTGTCCAACTTAGCGATCATCGATGGAACAAAAATCATATCATATCAAAACTCATTTTTATACGTAATACGAACTTTCACAATAACAATAAAATTCTATATTTATGAAACAAAAAGAACGATTTAAGCAAACG
>JAFEMH010007413.1:0-90876 GCA_022495995.1 Adenophora triphylla var. japonica
TTATGATGATGGCCGAAGAAAAGGGTTCTAAGCTTACGATGATGACGAGAAAAGGATTCGGCTTATGATGACGGCCGAGAAAAGATTAGGGCTTACTATGCAGCCGATAAAAAGGATCCCGCTTACGACGACAAACCTCTATAAAAAGGATCTCTGGATTACGATGACAACCGAGAAAAGGATTCGGGGGCTTATGATGATGGCCGATAAAAGGATTCGAGCTTACGATGACGGCCGACTCTTTGAAATCACAATGGAATTGCACGAAATTTAACCTCGGAGAGGGATTAAATTTAACCTCGGGAGAGGAAACAAGCTAGCGATGATGGTCGAAGACAAATGGATTCATTATGATGATGGCCGAGAAGAGGATTCAGGCTTACGATGACGGCCGAGAAAAGGATTCGGGCTTACGATGACAGTCGAGAAAAGGATTCGGGCTTACGATGACGGCCGATAAAAGGATTTGGGCTTACACTGACGGCCGAGAAAAGGATTCGCGTACGGGCTTACAACGATCGCCGAAATTTAACCTTGGGAGAGGATTTTTTAAGAAATTTAACCTCGAGAGAGGGAACGGGCTTATGATGATGGCCGAAGAAAAGGATTTGACCTTACGATGATGGCCGAGAAAAGGATTCGGGCTTACGATGACGGGACGAAGAAAAGGATTCGGGCCATTTACGATGACGGCCGAAGAAAAGGATTCTCGGGGTTACTACGATACGCGCCGAGAAAGGATTCGAGCTTACGATGACGGCCGATAAAAGGATTTGGGCTTACTGATGACTACGAAGAAAAGGTATCAGCTTACGACGACGGCCGACAGATTGTTACGTGTGCTTGAGTTGTTTGTACTCCTAAGATGATTTGATTAACATGGTGAGTTTTCGCTATGCAATGGGAAGCATGCCAGTATGGAACTTTGCTTTTGACATCAAATTGTGTCAAAAATTGTTGAAAGTGGGATGAGATTTTTTTATTTTTTATTTCTTGAAGGAGTACATGCCGTCCTTGAGACGTTTCTTTCGAATATGGAGTGGGCCATGTTTGAAATGGGCTTTTGAGACAAAATTTACCGTATTCGAATGGGCTTTTGAGATAAAATGTGCCGCATCGGGAACGGGCTTTTGATATAAAATGTACATGTGGAAACAGTGCTTTTGAGATAAGATGTGCCATGTGGAAATAGGCTTTTGATATAAAATGTGTTGTGTGGAAATGGGCTTTTGAGATAAGATATGCCGTGTGGAAACGGGCTTTTGAGATAAAAACGTGCCGTGTGGAAACGGGATTTTGATATAAGACGTGTCGTGTGGAAACGGGATTTTGAGATAAAACGTGGGCCGTGTGGAAAAATGGGCTTTTGAGATAAAACATGCCGTGTGGAAATGGGCTTTTGATATAAGATGTGCCGTGTGGAAACGGGCTTTTGAGATAAAACATGCCGTGTGGAAACGGGCTTTTGAGACGAAATGTGAATGATTGTGTGTCATTCTTCTTTCATGTAGCGTTTATTACTCCTAAGTCTCTACTGAGCTTATTGACATATCTTTGTTGTGTTTACCGCAAGATGAGGCATCTATGTCGGGAAAGGCCAAGAAGATGATGACGCGGGAGTTCATTGAGACTCCGGTGGTAGAGGCTTGCATGAGTACTGCCTGATACTTCCTGGGAGGAGACTCCAATTCCTCTGAGACTAGTTATTGGATATAGGGCCGAACGTATTCGTGGGGAACCTAGGATAGGGTAGCCTCGACTCAAGAAAAATATGGGCACATCTTTCTAGCTTTGTCCGGAGTTCTCGTGGGGACACCACGCATCTGGCTCCATCTTGTTTCGGGGGGAAAGTTACGGGGAAGGATCTTACGAGTGCAGAATCCGCATGCAAAGTCCCCGGGAGAGAATCTCACGAAAAGCTAACGAGAAGGAATCTCACAAGGAGATAAACAGAGGCGAAATCCCCGGAGGAAATTTCACAAGAGATGGCGAGATGCAAAGTCTGGGGGAGAATCTCACGAAGTGAGTACTGGAAAGATCTCACGAGGAGATAACGAGATGCAAACTCTTAGGAGGGAATCTCACAAAGAGACAAGGAGACGCAAAATCTCGGGAGAGGATCTCACGGGTTGATGAAAGGATCTCATGAAGAGATAATGGGAAGATCTCACAAGGAGATAACGGTGATGCGGATCTCACGAAGAAATGACGAGATGCGGATCTCACGAGGAGATAAATAGAAAAGTATCTCACGAAGAGATAATTGGAAAGATCTCACGAAGAGATAACGGTGACGCGAAATTTGAGGAGTGGAATCTCACGAAGAGAGATAGCGAGATGCAAAATATCGGGAGAAGATATCACGAAGAGATAATAGGAAATATCTCCCTAGGAGATAACGAGATGCAAATTCTTGAGATGGAATCTCACGAAGAGATGGGGAGATGCAAAATCTCGGGGGAGAATCTCACGAAGAGATAATTGGAAAGATCTCACGTGAAATTGTCTATGGCTAAGAACTTATGAGATGAAACTCACAAGGTGAGATGAAACTCACGGTGTTGTCCTTAGTGTTAATGACACTAACGACGACACTTTCACCAATTCTAGAAAAGCACAAATCAATAGAAATAAATATAATTTGGCAGCGGAAATATTAAAGCAATACACAAGAATATAATTTTTATCAAGTTATATAAATATATAACTTGGATGGGTGCCTAAAAGGCAAGACCTTTCTATTAATAATATGAATTCAATACAAGGTCGAGGCTCATTCTCTTAATGATAAACGAACCCCGATATAAGGAACAACATACACGAATTCTCAGAAATAAACACTCAAAACCTCACAAAAATATAAAAATCTATATGAAATATTCGAGTGTCAGACAAAGTGTTGCCGACACTCGAATGGCAACACTTGAGAGCGTAATTCTACTTTTCTTGTGCATTTGCGTTTTCGAATTGGATGATCTTCAATGAAGATCCACCGCACTATTTATAGGCCACAAAGTCTTGGAGCCTACTCAAATGATCGCCTAATGCTTTGGAGTTTGTTTCCTCCATTTATGCCACTCGCCTTTTGTAGGAGACCTAGTCTTCTCTTGCTTCTCTTGCTTGTACCTCTTAGCTTTGGTTGCCTTGTACTCGACTCTGTTCTCCCCGTAATAGCTGAATAAAATATCTCCCCGGCTTGGTCATCAATTAAACAAATAAACACATGTTTATTTGTTAATTTCTTCTCCTCTTCGTGATTAACGCCCGGGCCAAGTTTCGTTGCCGATTTTAAGCTCATTTTAAGGTGACTAACTAATGTTATATAAACATTAATTTACCCATTAATATTTGTGAAAAATACAAGAATTAACTCAAAGGTCGCCAATTCCAAATGGCAACACTTTTGGCAACACCAAAGGGCAACACCGGTTTGCAACACTTGGGATGACATTCATGACAACACATGATCTAACATTAACAATCTCCCCCATAGTTACCGATTTCTTCACAAAATACCAATGTGATGATCTTTTCAAAAACAGCTTAGTCAAACTTAACTAAAACCACAAAAATGCCACGAGATTTTGATAGAGGCAACATCAACCTTCGTGCAATGTTTTGAAATATTTTTCAATCCAAAACATCAACCATTAAGCAAATGAAGTATCAAAATCTTTACAAAAATCTCCCCTTAATACGAAATTTAATAATTAAATAAACTAACTATTAAATTCTAAACAACCAACCAACCATTTAACAAAAACCATCCATCATCTTTTGAAGAAAATTCCATTAAACAAAGAAAAAAAAAAAAAACGTAAATAAAATTTGTTTAAGCATTACAAACCAAAATAAAACAAATAAAATTGTTTTTGTTTCCAACCACCAAAAACACAAACCATTCGAACCAACCACCATTAAACCGCATTTCCAGCCTCCTTCACCTCCCTCGCCGTCCCACTAGGCCCAAAGCACCATTCCCACCTCCATCATCATCATCACGCCTTGGTGGCTTATCTCCCTATTTTGGAAGAAATTAAATCCACCATTTTCATCATGTCGCTGCGCATATCCAACCATCCCCGAATTACCGAGTCAATGTGCTTCACTTGACCATTGAAAAATTAAGAATCATCGCAAAGATCAACCATAACAGAGCAAAGGTTGCCGTAAGTGTCGCTCGTGGGCGACACTTGGGGCGACACCGGTAGCGTGGGCAAGAATGTGAGGAGCATTTGTAACCAAAACCCAAGGTAAATCCCTCGTGCCTATCACCTTCAAGCAAAGTGCTTGGTAATTCGATAATACACATGTGTCTTTCCGAAAGATTATCACCATTCCAAGGCTTAAGGTTTTGGTACATTAGGACTTGGAAAAATAAGGGAAGGAAAATGAAGGAGGAGGTCTTTTTCTTTTTGGCCCATGCAAAGAAGGTGAGCGAATACAAGTCTCCCAAAATTTACTCTTTGCTTTCTTTCCTAATTTATACAACAAATTAGCTTGCTCAAAGGTTACGGTGTTTTCATTTGCCGTGGGAAGCCAATTTGTTATACATAACTTGTGTAGCACGCTAAACAAAGAAGTGAGATAGGTAGACTTAAAATGATCGACCAAATGGTAATTCTCCCTCCAGCTTAAAAGGTGGCTAAGGCATTAGGATCATATTCCAAGCTCTCATCTTCGACATTAGGGAGGCCGAAGGCTCTATTGATAATCAAAGGATTAAAATCAAAGATAATGCCCCTAACAAAGATCTTTCCATAATGAGGGGTATTCCTATCATCAATATTATCCCTAAGATGAGCATAGAAATTCCTAACCACATCTTTCAATATACGATGACACTCTAGTCACCGTAGGCAAAACATCCTATCCTCCAAAACCGATACACACCTAACTCCTTGAATTGAGTCACATAAATATTCTTTTCATTCAGTAATTTTCTTCTCGTAATCTTCAACAAAATTATGAAGACTCGCATCACTATAAAATTCTTCCGAAAGAAATGGACGTTCATAAAATCCAAAAGACTCATAATCCGATTTTTCATCTTGAGAGGGATTAGGAGAGTGTACCTCGTGCCATGAAATAGGAGAATAGGAAGGAGAACTCGATCGTGCTTTGTCTGGGCAAAGAGGTGTTGCTCAGTGTGTTGCCATTGCATCGGCAACACTTGGGGCGACACCACCGTAAATTTTCTCGTTTCTTCTTCAACTTGGACTCGAGCTTCGAAGGGTTTCTTCATCTTCCATCCAAAGCTTCTTCATCCTCATCGAAGATGATGAGGGCTCCTTTGTCTCTTTAAAAGGTGGTCCGAACCTTCCTGACGAAATGTTGAGAGACGAGCTTGAAGAATCCTCCACATTCACCGGATCATCACCGTATTAGATGGTATCTTCGACCCGAACAGAGTTTTGATCCTCTCCGATTGTCTACGCACTCCACCCCTAAAAGAGCTCGAGGCATCAACCGCCTTTCGCTTCTTGGTCTTCTTCCGAGGGGCGAAGGTGAGCTCGTGGATGGTGTAGCTTCAGAAGGTTGATGGGAATTGGAATTTGAGAAGGATCATATACAACAATTTCCAAGGATGGTGAGGTTGTGGGTGTGGCCGAGAATGTCGCCGGTGAGATTTCCATGGAACCGCGACATTTGAGGCGACACTGAGGGAGCTAGAGGCGAAATCTCCATGGGTGATGAAATTTGGGGAGAATTTTTAGGGCTTGCCATGGAAGATTGAAGAAGGATGACGAAGACGAAGGGAACAGGGAAGGGTTTTGTTCAACGCCTGTGAGAGAGAGAGAGAACACGGAGAGAGAGAGAGAGAGAGGGTTTTAGGAGTGGGTTTTAATGAGTGAATAGTGGTAGGATTTAATTGATTTGACAATGTCAAATTAATTAAATCTCCACTTATCTCTCAAAAATCCCAACAAACTCAAGCTGATATCCGACATTTTTTTTTTAAATTTTTTTTTTTTTTTTTAATTTTTATAATTTTTAATAATAACTAAACATAATTTTAGTAATATCCATAAAATTGTGTTTTTCAAAATTCAAAGAGATGAATTTTAAAAAATAGATATTACAAAATTACACTTAGATTGACAAAAATAAAAATTTTTGCTAAAAACCTTTTAAATTTCACAAACTCTAAATATAAGCAAATAGACTTTTGGAAATTTAAAATTTAATTAACAAAAACAAAAACAAGAAAATAAAAAATTAATGTAGCATCTACTAATGTGTTACTAGCAATGTTGCGTGACACACAAGGCAACATTTTTAAATAAAATCCCCTTGATATTTTTCAACATATATAACTTATCATTCCTTAGGCAATTTATAAGCACACTTTACACTTTCTTTATTTACAAGGAAGCATCGTAGTAGCGAGCTCCGTGCCCCGAAGTTTTTTATTAAAGTGTAAAGCTACAATTAGTAAGTTTTATACCTTTCAAGTAGGGTACACCGTAGTAGCGAGCTCCATGCCCCTAATACTTAGTATAAAACACTACATTATATTCCCTTTGGGAATTTCCACAAGCTTTGCCTTTTCAATATCAACAACAATATGAGTGACTTTGTCACTTTTTAGCACAAAGGGGTATTTTATAAAAAATGTTAACCTTAAGAATGTACACATACTAGAACAAAAAGGTCAGTAAATGCCCCCCATTTGGGATTAAACAACTATATATATATATATATATTTTTTTTTTTTTAAATTTTAAAGATAATGTACAACTTCATACAAAGTGTTGCCGATAAAGGTTGGTAACACTGACGGCAACACTAACAGATTTATAGAAAACATAGACCAAGAGATTTTTTCAAACTTGAAAATCTCTCATGGTCCAAGGCTTTGGTCAAAATATCGCAAGTTGATGTTTTGTATCAATATGCTCTATTTGGATCAATTCCTTTTCTACTAAATCTCTTAAAAATGATGGCGGATATCAATGTGCTTAGTGCGTGAGTGTTGTACAGGTTTTTGGAAATATTTATAGCACTCAAATTGTCACAATACATGGTCAAGATATTACTATCAAGACCATAGTCATCAAGCATGTGTTTTAACCATATTAGTTGTGAACAACAACTCCCCGCCGCCACATATTCGTATTCAAAGAATGAGAGAGAAACACAGCTTTGCTTGCGACTGTACTCATGACACTAGATTATTACCCAAGAAAAAACAACCCCCACTAGTACTCTTTCTCGTCATCTATATCCCCGCCCAATCGTAGTCACTAAAAACCAACTAAGTTGGTATTAGTGTCTTTGGTGAACCGTATTCCCAATTCACTTGTCCCGCATACATACTTGATGATTTTCTTGACAAAGATTTAGGTGAGAAATTTTAGGAGCAACATTGATATCTAGCACAAACACCTACGCCGAACATTATATCGGGACGACCGGCGTAAGATAAAGAAGACTACCTATCATGGATCTATACAGAGTTGGGTCAACATCCTCCCCGCCCGATCTTCGTTACCTTAAGAGATGATCCCATAGGTATTTTAGAGCTCTTGGCACTCTCCAATCCAAATCTTTTCACCGCACTCTTAGCATACTTGCTCGAGTGATGAAGATTCCATCATTCGATTGTTTCACCCGCAATCCTAGGAAATAATTAAGTTCTCCTATCATGCTCATCTCAAATGTAGATGTCATAGCTTCCACAAAATTTTGTAAACATGTTTTAGATGTGGAACCATAAACTATGTCATCAACATAGATTCGAGCAATGACAAGCTCTTTATTTTCCCTAAGAATAAATAATGTCCTATCTGGCTTCTCCTCTAACAAATCCATATTCAAGAAGGAAGCTTGTTAGACGCCCATACCATGCACGAGGAGCTTGTTTTAAGCCATATAAGGCCTTATCAAGTCTCGTATACATGGTCCGTGGAATGGGTCTTCAAACCCTTTCGGGGTTGCTCAACATAGATCTCTTTATCTAAGTACCCATTCAAGAAAGCCGCTTTGACATCCATTTGGTGCAATGTGATTTTGAGATAACAAGCTATAGCAAGAAGAAGTCTTATTGACTCAATTCTAGCCACAGTGCAAAGGTCTCGTCAAAGTCGATTCCTTCCACTTGTGTATAGCCTTGAGCCACAAGACGAGCTTTATTACGAACAATATTACCCAATTCATCGATTTGTTTTTGTAAATCCATTTAGTTCCAATAATGTTAGTATTTAAAGGACGTGGAACTAAACACCAAACCTCGTTACTGTAAATTGTTCAAGCTCTTCTTGCATAGCTTGAATCCGTAATTTATCATTTAAGGCCTCAATCACATTTTTTGGTTCAACAGAGGAAACGAAACAGAGTGTTTTACCCGAGAGTATGTGGAGGACATACACACATACCTAACCATATCTCGTAATCAACTCGGCTCCTTGTTCCTTGTTCTAACCCCTTCATTAACATCACCAATTACTTGAGTAATGGGATGATAATTTCTAATTCGAGCCGGGGGATCTCTCCCGCCTTGATGGTACACCAATCCATCTTCTCCTTCCGAGTCATCGCTCTCGTAATTTCCAGCCACTGCTCGTTCTCCCGTGTTGCCTCGTGTGTTGCCATTTCAGTGGGCGACACTTGGAGCAACACTTGAATCTCGTGGCCGCAATGGCCGAATCGATTCTCGCTTCCAGCCCTTTGTTCGACTTCTTCTAGTAGAGTCAGAGGTATATCATCACCGGTTCTCCTGTGGCACTCAAGTAATCGTTAAATTCAATATTTACCGATTCTTGAATCACTTTTAACCTCAAATTATAGACACGATAAGCATGACTGTTTTGAGAGTAGCCAAGAAAGATGGCTTTGTCACTCTTAGAATCAAGTTTTCCTAAGTATTCCCGGTCATTTAAAATGTAGCACAAACACCCAGACACATGAAAAATGTGAACCGTAGGTTTCTTTCCATTTAAATTCTCATAGGGTGTCATAGTTGTACCGGGTCTTAAGAAAACTCTATTTGTAGTGTGACAAGCCGTGTTTAATGCTTCGGCCCAAAACCTTTAGAAATATTTCTAGCAATTAGCATAACACGAGCCATTTCCATTAAAGTCCTATTTTTCCTTTCAAAGAACACCATTTTGTTGTGGTGTTTTGGGTGCTGATAACTCATGGTGTATCCCCTATTTACTACAAAAAGTAGAAAAGGAGATGTTTTCAAATTCTCTACCATGATCCGATCTTATTCGAAAAATAGTACATCAAAACATGTTTTTGATTTTAGAGACTAAGTGAGTAAATTTATCAAAAGTTTCAGATTTTTCTCTTAAGAAATACACCCATGTAAACCTAGAAAAATCATCAACTATCACATAAACATACTTCTTACCTCCCAAGCTTTCTACCTCAATAGGACCCATCAAGTCCATATGTAGAAGCCGAAAACAATGTGTTGTTCCCGAGTGTTGCTCATTGTGTTGTTCAACACCGTGAGCAACACGAGTTTGCTTACCCTTTTGACAGCCACCACACATCACGGTGTTTTTGAGGTCTAGTTTAGGAACACCATTGACGGCATTATGTTTGATAATCTTCTCAAGATTCCTATAATGAGAATGACCTAACTTTTGATGCCATAACCTAATATCATCAAGTTTTGTCAAATTGCACACCGATTTATTACCAACCGTATAGCAATTATCACTTGATCTTATTCCACCATGACACAAAAGTTAGTGTTATCAAACACTTCACAGTATTTTTATTGAATTTTACCTCCAAATTGTCATCACATAGTTGGCTAATGCTAATTAAATTAGCAAGTAAACCATCTACGTGCAAGACATTTTTCAAAGGAGGAAAACCAACAATATCCAAAGGTTCCTTTACCAACTATTTCACTCTTGCCTCCACCACCATAAGTCACCGAGCCTCCTTGAATAGGTTGGTACTGCTAGGAATGATTTTGTACCGCCATATGACGTGAACAACCACTATCAAAGTACCAAGTTCCCGCAATGTTAGTCCTTAAGGCCGTATAAACAACATAGCATTTCAGCTTTTCCTTGGGTAACCAACCCTTTTTGAAAATCGGATTTGCTCACTCAGTTGCCATAAGTGTTGCCCGAGAAACCGGCGACACTTGAGGCGACACTTGAAGACCGGACATTTTCTTTTGTAGGAAAATGCAATCCGGTTTTAAATGTCCAGCTTTGTGACAAAGATTCCACACTCATTGGATTGGATCGAGGAATCACTAGGAGTGCTACCCTTTTCCTTGACACGCTCTTTTTACAAAACAATTTTTAGTTTCAACATCAAACAAGGAAGAGGTAATACTTTCAAGTGATTCTTGGAACCCAAGACCAAACTTTCGAGGCTTACTCAATTTGAGTATTTCATCCAATTTGGATGAACTCGTGTTGAGTTTTTTGAAGGTGGATTCGGCTAGGTTGAGTTTGGCCTTGATTTTATCAAGATCCAAGTCTCTCCTACCGAGTTGAGCTTCTAGCCGAGTCAAGGAGTTCTTAAGATCCCGATTTTCCTTTTTCAAGAAAAACCACCATCTTATTCTCCTTTTTCCATTCCACGAGGAGAGATTTATAGAGGTTTTTTAATTCACAAATAAGTTCATCTTTATCAAGATCATCCTCTATAATCTCTTCGAATTTAAATCGCTGAACCATGCAAATTAAGATCATTTAAAGAATCATACCCGCCGAGTGTTGTGCCAAGTGTTGCCAATTCCCGGACGACACTTGGGGCAACACTTTCGAAGAAGTCACCAATGTTGTGTCAAGTGTTGTCAAATCAGAACGACACTTGAAGTAACACTCTCGCCGAAGGTAGCTCCTCTACCGTGGCCATCATGACTACTTGCTCCGTCCTGCTCTTCTTTCTCCGTTCCTTCCTCCTCTCTCCATCACTAAGAGATACCCACAAGTTTTTGCCCGCCTTTCTCAAGGTGTTAGCACATTCATTGGCATAGTGACCCCAACCGGAACAAGCATGACATTGAATAGATTCAATGTACTTAGGATCGGACCGGATCTTTTCCGAGGATGCACGCCTTGGTGGATATCCTTTTGATTTGGAGGAGGACTTCTCCTTGGCACAAAACTAAAGGTTTTGGCCGTTTGGTCCTTAGCCTTTACCTCGCACTTTGTTAAATTTTCTAACCATAGAATTATATCTCTTTGCAAGTAAAGCTACACTAGTATTTTCATCTAACTCCTCGAAGACTTCATCTTCATCGTCCACACATGTGTCCGAAGATTCGACTTTTTAAGGCAATATTCTTGCCTTTAGAAGCCTCCGTTTGTTCATTGAGATTCAACTCAAAGTTTTTCAAAATACTCATTAAGGAGTTGATGTCCATTGTTGAAAGATTATGGGCCTCTTCAATAGCCGAAACTTTAATATTAAAACGTTCGGGAAGAGTACGAATAGCTTTTGAAACAAGTTGTTTATTTGTAAAAGGCTCCCTAATACTTGACAAGCATTTGAAATATCAATCAACTTTTCAAAATAAGACGAGATGTCTTCGTTTTCACCCATTCTTAATCTTTCAAATCTACTAGTGAGACCTCTAAGCTTTGTTTCTGACACTTTGCCCATATCCTTCACAAAATCTTTGTAAAGTATCCCAAGCATCTTTTGCAGAGGGACTATTTTGAATGAGTTTGAACATATGCATGTCAACCCATTCATAGATGGCATTCAAGCCTTTTCATTGAAACTAGCAAGATTATTCTCTTCAATTGTCCACTCGAATTCAGGTTTGACTTGAACGTCACCATCGTCATCCGGAGGAAGCATTGGAACAGAATAACCATTTAAAATAGATCGCCAAGCCCGAAGATCAATTGATTTGATATGCGAGCGTAGGCGAATCTTCCAATAAGCATAATTAGATCCGTCTAAAACCGGTAATCTCTTTTGATTAGGGTTTGCAGGATCATAAGCCATGACAAAAGGATCTAAACACTTAGTATATCAAGTGCTAAGCTTTGATACCAATTGAAATTGTCTATGGCTAAGAACTTATGAGATGAAACTCACAAGGTGAGATGAAACTCACGGGTGTTGTCCTTAGTGTTAATGACACTAACGACGACACTTTCACCAATTCTAGAAAAGCACAAATCAATAGAAATAAATATAATTTGCAGCGGAAATATTAAAGCAATACACAAGAATATAATTTTTATCAAGTTATATAAATATATAACTTGATGGGTGCCTAAAAGGCAAGACCTTTCTATTAATAATATGAATTCAATACAAGGTCGAGGTTGTTCCTTAATGATAAACGAACCCCGATATAAGGAACAACATACACGAATTCTCTCGGAAATAAACACTCAAAACCTCACAAAAATATAAAAATCTATATGAAATATTCGAGTGTTGGACAAAGTGTTGCCGACACCGAATGGTAACACTTGAGAGCGTAATTCTACTTTTCTTGTGCAGATTTGCGTTTCGAATTGGATGATCTTCAATGAAGATCCACCGCACTATTTATAGGCCACAAAGTCTTGGAGCCTACTCAAATGATCGCCTAACAGTTTGGAGTTTGTTTCCTCCATTTATGCCACTCGCCTCTTTTGTAGGAGACCTAGTCTTCTCTTGCTTCTCTTGCTTGTACCTCTTAGCTTTGGTTGCCTTGTACTCGACTTGTTCTCCCCGTAATAGCTGAATAAAATATCTCCCGGCTTGGTCATCAATTAAACAAATAAACACATGTTTATTTGTTAATTTCTTCTCCTCTTCGTGATTAACGCCTGGGTCAAGCTTTCGTTGCTGATTTCAAGCTCATTTTAAGGTGACTAACTACGTTATATAAACATTAATTTACCCATTAATATTTGTGAAAAATACGAGTAATTCAACTCAAGGGTCGCCAATTCCAAATGGCAACACTTTTGGCAACACCAGTGGCAACACTGGTTTGCAACACTTGGGATGACATTCATGACAACACATGATCTAACATTAACATCACGAGGAGATAACAAGATGCGATCTCTTAGGAGGGAATCTCACGAAGATATTGTGAGACGTAAAATCTCGGGAGAGGATCTCACGAAGAGATAATGGGAAGATATCACAAGGAGATAACGAGATGCGGATCTCACTAGGAAATAATGAGATGCGGATCTCACGAGGAGATAACAGGAAAAAGATCTCACGAGGAGACGAAAGGATCTCACGAAGAGATAATTGGAAAGATCTCACAAAGAGATAACGAGATGCGGATTTAACGAGGAGATAATAGGAAAAGGATTTCACGAGGAGATGAAAGGATCTCATAAAGAGATAATGGGAAGATCTTACGAGATGCAAAATCTCAGGAGGGAATCTCACGAACGAAGAGATAACGGAAAGATCTTACTAGGAGATAACGAGATACAAAATCTCAGGAGGGAATCTCACGAAGAGATAACGGAAAGATCTCACTAAGAGATAACGAGATGCAAAATCTCATGAGGGAATCTCACAAAGAGATAATGGAATGATCTCACTAGGAGATAACGAGCTGCGAAATCTCAGGAGGGAATCTCATGAGGAGATAACAGAAAGATCTCACTAGGAGATGCTTAAGGCCAGCAAGAGCAAATTTTGTGAAATATCGATCTCTTTTGAAGGGTCAAACCAAAGAATAAAGTTCTGTAATTGATCGTAACTTAAAAGTCTTTGATTAGGCTTTATGTTTGTTTGCATTTTGTTCGATCGTGCTGGTTCACCATGTCTTTGGAAAGAGTTGAGATTGATAAGCACTGGCTCGAAATGATTGTGACTTGATGAAGCCCCGGTCCGAAGAGATAATTTGACAAAGCTCCGGGTTCCTTTTCTAAACAAAGCCCCAGTGTGAAGAAGCGTCTTGGCGAAGCCCTAGCTTGAAGAAAATGACTTGGAAGCCCCTGTTCAAAGAATTGCTTTGACTTTGAGTCCAAAATGATCGATACAACCCCCAGTTTGTTTGGTCATTCGAGGAAATCTTGAAGTGTATCCAACGCGGCCCCAATTCAAGTTGAACCTATGTGGCCAGACGAGGCAACCAACCTTGATTTTTTTTTAATCAATCAGTCAACCATAATGTAAAAGAAATGACTTGTAATGTACATTTGCAAGGGCGTATTCTTTGAAAGTTGGGAACGAGCCCCCTTTTTTGTGTGAATGCCTTATTTGATGTACGCACAAAAAACATACTTTTGGGTTTGACTCTTTTGAGAGAGTAAGCGCCGAAAGGTTTGTATAAGTGTATGGAAGCCCTTGCTGATAGAAAATCAGTGTTTAGCTCTATTTTTCCTATTTTTGTAGAAAAAAGAAGACTTACCGAGACATCTGAAAACTTGTTATGTTCACGATGATCACAAGATTGCTTAAAACCCTTTACTGATGTTCGAGTTATTCAACAATTAAACTCAATATGATGAAATGTTTTGATTAATCAGAAGGACAAGTCAACAGGTATCAAGGATCGAATTTGGTTAGGTGTGAAAGATGATTTGTGTATAGGAGAGGTCATTTTATGAGACCGGGTTTATGGATTTGTATGTGCTTATGACTGAACTATTTTTGGTTGTCCACATTCCTTAAGGTAAGGAGCTCAGGTTGCCGTAGGTCGAGGCCAAAATGTGCTTGTCCATGGGTCAAGAATACGAATATTTGTGGTTCCTTTGATGAAAAGAATTGGACGGAAGGTTAGATGATGAGGCTGGAGCCTTGAGATGATTCCTTGACAAGTCGCGTTTAACAGTTATTTCATTGATTCCATTGCTTCTGGATTGTTGCTCTCACTGAAAGAGAAAGAATTTGAATATAGCTCAAGGACTCATGATACGCTCTTGCCTTTGCTTAAACTGCTTCAATGGAATTGACAATTTCTATTTCTTCGAGGCTTAAATTCGTCCATATGTTGAGCTTCTGACTAGCTGTGCTAGGTCCTTGGCTTTATTTTTGGCATTTCTTGAACTCATTTGATACATATGAGGGTAGACAAAAGCCCCTAGCTTATTGTCGACATGAGGACAATCATTTAATGCTGAGTAACCTTTTATTCTTCCATGATGTTGCTACCATTGTTGACTTGGTCAAGGTGATGGTAGGGATATGATTTGGAACGAGCTCAGCCTTTATTTTGATATAGGTTAGTGTCTAAGTTAACACTAGAAATCAAGATCGGGTCAATAGATGACCCTGTCGAGCTTGCTTTCGCAAGAAACCTTGACTTTTAGGTTTTGACTCAGAGAACGATCGGAAGGCTGTTATCCCAATAGGCCAGGATTCGGAATGAGCTCAGCCTTTATTTCGATATGGGATATACATTTAGGCTTCATGACACGGACTGGGTCAAAAACCAACCAAGTCTCGGACAAAGTGTGACGCAAATAGTGCATAGTTGACACGGGCGAGGATAGGTTGTTTGGAATGATCCCGTGCGCGCAAGAGATACATAGGAACACCTTTCGAGCTGCAACTGAGACAACCTCGGGTTCAGGGTTGTAGAGTGCAAGTGTTCAAATCAAGAGTGCGCATAGTGTGTGGTAACTAAAATTCCTTTTTGAGTCAAAATATAAGTTTGCAAAATGTGTCTTAAATATATGTACACAAACATCTTTATGAGTAAAGAGAGAAAAGATCCTCAAAAACAATTTATGAGCAGAGTAACAATGAGAGCCTTTTATATAACAAACATGCGCAACAAAAAGAGATAATTTCAATAACATGACATATACAAGTAACATTTTTTTTATTTTTTTTAATAAGGAAAAGAAAAGTAACACACAAAAACAACAATCAAAGAATGGGTAAATGAAAGTTTGATCAGCGCAATGTTTTAAAGACTCCCTCTTTTTATAAAAAAAAAGTTTTAAAACAAGACCTATTCCCCAGCTGAGTCAACAACTAAAATTACCCGATTTGGCGGACGCCCGAGCGCATCTCGGCTTGTTCCTTTTTGAAAGGTGAAATGTTTGAAAGATTGGATGGATGATTTTCTTTGAAAAAGAGTCACCACGCCATTTTGTTAGCCCAAAACATTGACGAAATGCTTTTAATATGAGATTTTGAGTTCGAAGTTCACGTTACGCCTCGAGAAAAGATTTTTGTGCTCACCCAAAATGCCTCATGTCCATGAGACTATCTTAACCTTTTTCGATAATTTTGAGTGTGTGTGTGTTCAAAATCAAATGGCTTCGTAATTTAAAAGTAGAGAAAAAACTGTGCAGTTTTTAGAGAAAATTGTTTACTTTGATAAAAGGGGGTTTAAAACAAATCTGAAAATGGAGAAAACTGTAAAACTTACCAAATATTACAGGTTTCAAACTGATTCGTACGGACTAGTGTCCCTTTACAAGGAGGTCCATACGGATTATGATATGCAGTAAGCTTATTTTATTGTATTTCATTTTATTCTGTATGTTATTTTGATTAAATTTGGGAAAGAAAGGTGACAACTTTTGGATTGTCCAGAAAATTGGCCATAAAATCTAAAAAATAGGGAAATGTTCAATCTTAGGGTTGTCATTTCCAAGCCTTATGATAGTACAACAATGGTGGTTTCAAGATTTTCTTAAGAAACAACAATAGAGATTGTTTGCCTTAGGTAAAGAAATGAGAAATATTTTGAAGGTTTAAACTTGAACTTTTGTCACATTTTTAGAAGAAAGTGAAATAAATGAAGTTACATCAACATTTTAACCATAGTGATTTAAAGCCTTCCGGGCTGCGGATATTGATTTGGCTGATTTATGCGGTCTTTCGGACCGAGTGATTTAAAGCCTTCCGGGCTGCGGATAGTGATTCGACTGATTTTTGCGGTCTCCCAGATTGAGTGATTTAATGCCTTTCGGGCTGCGGATATTGATTTGGCTGATTTATGCGGTCTCTCAGACCGAGTGATTTAAAGCCTTTCGGGCTGCGGATGATGAGGTGTTATGCCCTCTAACCGAGGTTGTGTTGTGCGTGAGGACGTGACTTTTCCTCTGACTGTGGTTGTGTCGTGCGTGAGGACGTGACTTATCCTCTGACTGTGGTTGTGTCGTACGTGAGGACGTGACTTGTCCTCTGACTGAGGTTGTATCGTGCGTGAGGATGTGACTTGTCCTCTGACTGAGGCTGTGTCGTGCGTGAGGATGTGACTTGTCCTCTAACTGTGGTTGTGTCTTGCGTGAGGACGTGACTTGTCCTCTGACTGAGGTTGTGCTGTGCGTGAGGACGTGACTTGTCCTCTGACTGTGGTTTTAGTTTCAGGAGTATGAGCCTGGCGAGGCCTTTTGTGAGGCGTGCTTGCTTTGCGCTTGATTTTGAGAGGCGTGATTGCCTTGTGTTTTGTCCGCTGGGGAAAGGTTGGACTTACGATGACTGCCGGTGTTCATCTGCTGGGGACGCGTAGTCTCGTATGGGCTTTCAAGAGTTCCAATTTGAGTTATGTCCGCTGAGGAGGGGATTTCGGGCTTACTTTGATGGCCGGTGTTTGGTTTACCATTTTGTGGGCAAGGTTCGGGCTTACGATGACGGCCGGTGTTTGGTTTACCGTTTTGTGGGCAAGGTTAGGACTTACGATGACGATCGGTGTTTGGTTTACCGTTTTGTGGGCAAGGTTCGGGCTTACAATGACGGCCGTTGTTTGTTTCCTGTTTTATGTTTTGGAGGCGCTTTGGGCTATGTGTACTTTTTTTTTAAAAAAAGTATATTGATCCTAAAATATTTTTCCAGTTATTTATACAATTGAGTGGCAAAAGCGTGGTTTACCCCATGTTCACATCATCCTTTGGTTGGAAAATGATAGTACTCATCCTACTGTAGAAAGAATTGACAATATCATTTCTGCTGAGATTTCAGATGAGTCTACTGATTCGCACTATTATACTGCATTACAAGAGTTAATGTTGCATGGTCCTTGTGGCAAAGCTCAATCGAACTCTCCATGCATGGTTGAGGGCCGCTGCAGTAAATATTTTCCAAAAAAGTTTTCAGAGAAAACGATTATTGATGAAGATGGTTATCTGGGCTATAAGTGTCCTGACAACAGACGAACAATAGTTGTGAAGGGAACACATCTTGACAACAGGTATATTGTCCCTCACAATCGTCAATTGTTGATGACTCATGGGGCTCATATTAATGTTGAATGGTGCAATCAATCTCGATCGATCAAATATCTTTGTAAGTACGTAAGTAAAGGTCATGATAGAGTTACTACCAAGTTTTTTTGAACTGCTAATGATGATGCAGCGAAAAAAAATGTTGATGTGATACAAAATTACTTGGATTGCCGGTATATATCACCTTGTGAGGCTGCGTGGAGGTTGTTGGGTTATGATATCCATTATAGGAACCCTTCTGTTGAAAGATTGTCATTTCATTTGGAGGGTGAACAAAACATAGTTTTTTATGATGATGATGAGATTGATGAAGTAGTTGATCGTCCAACATCAAGAGAAAGTATGTTCAATGCTTGGTTTGATACAAACAAGAAGTATAAGGATTTAGCAGGGCAATTGACTTATGCTGAGTTTCCTACGAAGTTTGTTTGGATGAGGAAAGAAAGAAAGTGGCAGCCAAGGGCACGTGGTTTTAAAATAGGCCGCATATTTTTTGTTGCACCTGGCCAAGGAGAGTTGTATTACTTGAGAAATTTGTTGAATATTGTTCGGGGACCAACTTCTTATGCGGATATAAGGATTATTGATGGTCAAGAGTATCCATCTTTTAGAGATGCTTGATATGCTCTAGGATTGCTTGATGATGATAAGGAATATATTGATAGTATCGTTGAAGCAAGCCACTGGGGATCTGGCCAACAGTTGAGAAGCCTATTTGTTACATTGTTGATGCCTGGATCTCTTTCTCGACCGGAGTATATATGGGAAAGTTGCTTAGATTATTTGTCAGAAGACATTATCTATAAGCGCAAACGAGTTTTAGAACATCAAGGTAAATTTTATTAATTCTATTACAATTAATTTTATAAATTTTAATGCATATTTAAGTCATTTTACGACTAATAATTATATAATTACTTTTGAAAATATACTAGGCTTACAACTTAGTGCAGAAGAAATAAAAAACTTCACTCTTCTGGATTTTGAAAAGATATTGCGACACAGGGGTAAAAGTCTTAAAGATTTCCCAACTATGTCCTATCCTGATGATTATGATTCGTCAATGTTCAACAATCATCTAATATTGGATGAAATGAACTATGATAGAGACTTATTAGCGGAAGAATGCAAAAAATTATTGGGATCGTGCATGGATGAGCAGAAACATGGATATGATACGATCATGAAAAGTGTTGAGGCTGGTAATGGAGGAGTTTTTTTCTTGTATGGTTCTGGTGGTACAAGTAAAGATCAAAGGGTGATATAGTTTTGAATGTGGCATCCAGTGGAATAGCATCTCTTTTGCTGCCCAATGGTCGAACTGGTCATTCTAGATTCTCCATTCCATTAGTTTTGCACGAGGATTCGACATGCAACATAAAACAGGGTAGCCCACTTGCTGAGTTGATGATCAGAAGCAAGCTTATCATTTGGGACGAGGCCTCAATGGTTCACAAGCATTGTTTTGAAGCCCTTGATAGAACTTTACGAGATATAATGCGGTTCAAGAATCCAGATAGTTTGAATCAACCATTCGGGGGCAAAATAATTGTTATGAGCGCAGATTTCCGTCAGATCCTCCCGGTGATTCCAAAAGGTACCAGGCAAGATATTGTGATAGAAAAAATCAATTCATCACATTTATGGTCGCATTGTAAGGTTTTGAGGCTTACAAAAAATATGCAACTTAAAGCTATCGAGAATGATCCAAGTGGATTGGAACTCAAAAAAAATCTCTGAATGGATTTTAAGTAACTGAGATGGGACTTATGGGGACGATAGTGATGGTGTTGCAAGTATAAAAGTTCCTGATGACCTTCTCGTGCATTCATCTGACAATTTGGTAAAGGTTATTGTTGATAGTACATATCCTTCATTTACTGATCATTTTGATGATGTTGCTTATTTACAAGGAAGAGCCATACTTGCACCAACGCTTGATGTTGTGGAGAAAATAAATGAGTACATGGTCTCTCACAATCACTCAGATGCTAAAACTTATCTGAGTTCAGACTCAATTTGTAGGTCTGAGAATAGTTCCAGTTTATTTTCTAACATACATTCAACCGAGTTTTTGAATACGATTAAGTCTTCAGGTTTGCCAAAGCATCAGTTGAGTCTTAAAGTTGGCGTTCCAGTGATGTTATTAAGGAACATCGACCATAGTGCAGGTTTATGCAATGGAACAGGGTTAATTATTACAAGACTCGGTCAACATGTAGTTGAAGCAAAAAATTTTAACGACAGTAATGTTGGAGAAAAAGTTTTTGCCCCGAGAATGTCGTTAACTCCATCAGATCTACGTTTACCATTCAATTTCCAAAGAAGACAATTTCTGTTGGTTGTATCATATGCAATGACTATCAACAAAATTCAAGGTCAATCACTCATGTTGGGCTGTTTCTGAAAAGACCTATTTTTAGGCATGGTCAATTGTACGTTGCTTTGTCCAGGGTAAGTAATTGTGATGGTTTGAAGATTTTGATATGTGACGAGAATGAAAAGACTGTGGATGAAACAACTAATGTTGTTTACAAAGAAATATTTCAAAATTTGTAAATTTCCTTGATAATGACAATATATTTTTGTTGATCGCATCAAATTTAAAAGTCTTTCACAAATTAGTTGTTATATAGTTATAGTAATTTTCTTTATTTTGTTTCTGCAATTTATCAACTTTTTTTTATCGTGCGTTTAACGCATGGGTGTAGCACTAGTTAGTTAATAATAATAGTTATTATATAGGTGAACTATTACTATTAATAGTATTAGTTAAATATAATAGTTACTATATAAGTTAACTATTACTATTAATAGTACTAGTTAACTATAATAATTATTATATATGTTAACTATTACTATTAATAGTACTAGTTAACTATAATAGTTATGATATAAGTTAACTATTACTATTAATTGTATTAATTAGTTAACTATAATAGTTACTATATATGTTAATTATTACTATTAATAGTATAAGTTGATTATAATAGTTAATATACGTTAACAATTACTATTAATAGTTTTAGTTATTTATAATAGTTACTATATATGTTAACATTAATAGCATTAGTTAATCAAATAGTTACTATATATGTTAACATTACTATTAATAGTATTATTTAATCATAATAATTACTATGTAGGTTAACTATCACCATTACTATTATTAGTTAATTATAATAGTTACTATATAGATTAGCTATTACTATTACTATTATTAGTTAATCATAATAGTGACTATATATGTTAACTATTATTATTAATAGTATTAGTTAATCATAATAGTAATTATATAGGGTAACTATTATTATTTAGTTTAATATAAGCTAATATTATTAACAATTACTATAACTATATATCACACTGTGAACTTAATAAATATATCAAATAATCTTATCAAATGATAATTGATGAAAACTAAATACAAATTTAGTGATAAACGGAGATAATCAAATGTTGATATTAGTAAAAAGAGTTATAAAAAATTAAAGATGATTAATAAGAAATATAAAAAATCACCAATTAATTATTGGTGGAAACTAAATCTATATTATACTATTTTAAAGTAAACTAAATCTGGTGATGAGTGATGACACATAAGATACGAATGGATTTATCTAATTTCTCAAGCTTTCATGTCATATGCATTTTCATTCGTATGTAACTTTTCACATTATTTCAATTAACTAATAACTTTAGTAGATAACTATAGTTATTCAAATAAATAATATGTAATAAAGACATATTATAAGTTATAAGTAACACATATTGAGATGTAATATAAATTGATGTAATTCGGTTCAAGAAATATTTGACAAAATCAAATAAATTAATTATTTTTGTATTTAAATTAGTATTTTAGGATTTAATTTGTTTTAGTTTATATTTTATTTCTTATTTTTGTCATTTATTTTAATAGGATGATTAGAGGTTATTTTAGAGTAAATTTTGAGGAGATTTACTAGTTTTTGAGTCCTATTAAGTTACCATATAGGTTAGAAGTAATTCTAGAAGGTTTAGGAGTATTTTTCAAATTTTATGGGCACTATAAAATAGGTCTAAAGTTGTAATCCGAAAATTAGACTATTTTTTGATAAATAAAAGAGTTGGTCTTATGAAAAACTAGTTTTTTCTTAAGATATGAAAAAACGTGTTTTCAAATTAAGCGGTGGCAATTTTGTAAATACTGGCAACCATGTTCAAAATAAACGGTGACATTTTTGTAATTATTGGTTTCCCCGTTTATGCCAGTGTCTGTTTAACAAACTGTCAGTGTGATAAAGTGCCAGTTCATGTATCACAAATTGCCAGTAAAAAAAGTGCGATGCAGATTTAACAAAGTGCCGGTGTAAGCGACACCGGCACTTTGTTAAACCGGCACTGCACTTTTACACAGGCACTTTTATATACATGAACCGGCACTCTTCACACCGGCACTCGTTCAACTAACACTCGGCACTTTGTTACACTAATATTTTCTTTGGCTCTCAAAAACACAAGGACTTGGCATTCAAAAACATGAACCGGCATTCAAAATCACATACACCGGCACTCAAATACACGTACATTCGGCACTCAAAAAACACCGATAATCATTTTTTCCGGCATTCAAAAATATGGACTCGGCACTCTATTATACACTAACCGGCACTCCAAAAAACATGGATCGGCACTCTAAAACACATAAACCGGCATCTAATTACCCGAGTCCACCAATACATCAAATTCTCAAACCGGTACTCAAATGCTTATAAGCGGCATTAATTATCACTAAAGCGGCACATAAAAATTCAAATCCCTAACGTAAAATCACAATCCCTACGTGCCAGTCTCTCTCTCTAACCTCTCTCTAAACGCAATTCCATTCGCCTTCTTCTCCAGTCGTCTTCTTCTTCTCCGATCTCTACCCAAATCGGTGCCCCCATCTTTGCCGACCAGCCAAAATTGACCTAAGCTTGCAATCGATCTGAGTTTTGTTCTCAAAGAATTCATATTTGGATCTCTTTCCGTCGAGCGTGTGTGCATTCGATCTGAGTTTTGTTCTCAAAGAATTCATATTTGGTTGTCGCCGATTGATTTGGAATTGGCGTTGGTCTTGGATTGAGGGAGAATTAGGTTTGGTTGAAGTCGCCGGTGAGGAAGAGGATTGGTTGAGGGATTTGGTCCGGCAATGGAGGTCGGGCTTGGAGAAGAAGAAGACGCAGGGAGCTCCTTTTGCGTATAGAGAGAGAGTGCGTATAGTGAGAGAGAGAGAATGGGCCGTTGAAGAAAACACGTTTTTTCTTAAGGTTAGAAAAAACGCGTTTTTTATGAGTTTTTCGCTAAATAAAATTATTTTAATTGCTTTGCAATTGTGAGTCTTCATTGACTTGTTGAAGGTGGATTCCTTCGAGAAGGTGGATTCCTTTTCTTCGGGGTTCTCATCTATTAGGTGTTAATCTTGCCAAACCTTAATTCGTGGATTCGAATTGGGTCAAATAGTTGTTGATTCAATTATTTGTCTATCTGGTTACTTATTTTCTTTAATTATTCCGATGCGTATACAACTCGTTTATGTCAGTTGGTATCAGAAAGAGTTCGATCCATGGAGAAGATGGCCAACAATGGTGGAGATGATAAATCACCTCTTGAGAGGATTGATATGCGTCTAAAGAATGATCGTTGGCAAGTAAGACATTTTTCTTTGAAGTTTAACAATCTTGAGAAGGAGGCCGACTATAAAAATGACTTGATGCTTCATTATGAATCCGAGATTCAGAGCGACGCACTTCAGGCATGCCATCAGTCTTTGATAGATAAGTATAGACGTGGCCGGTTTATAAAACCGCCGGTTAGTCGGTTAAAAATCGGCGGTTGGAAATCCCAAAAACCTCAACCGTAACCGAACCGCCTAACCGGATAAACCGGTTACGGTTTTGACGGTTAACGGTTTTAACGGTTTTCCGGTTAATCTCCGATTTGACGGTTTGGATCTGCTCGATCGAGTCTTTTGTGTTGCTCGGTCAAGCATACCCTTTTAGGGTTTAGGGTTTAGGGTTTGAGGGTTATTTGGCCGAGTCTTTGGTGTTACTCGATCGAGCAACCCTTTTAGGGTTTAGAGGTTGAGGGTTGCTCGGCCGAGTCATATAGTAGTGCTCGGCCGAGCATATCATTTTTCAGTTAATTTTTTAATAGTTTTCGTTAACTTTGTATGTAGTATATTAATTATATTTTTTTTCAATTTTTTTGAATAAATAAGACTATTTTAGACTTAAGTTTACTACATACATTTTTTGCAAAAAGGTTTATAAAAAAAAGTTATGAATTTTTTAAGAAATAAAACTTAAACGTTTTTTAAAAAAAGTTATCTTTTAATTTTTTTCAATTTTTTTTTTTGGATAAATAAGACTATTTTAGACTTAAGTTTACTACATATATTTTTTGAAAAAAGGTTTATAAAAAAAGTTATGAAGTTTGAAAGAAATAAAACCTAACTTTTATAAAAGAAACGAAAGTATATAAAAGAAAAAAGGGACGGTACCATTAAATTTTATTAATTAAAATAAAGTTACAAAGAGGGAGACAACCAACCTTACCCTTTTATAAATAAGGGGGGACATTTAGGAGCCTTTACCTCAACCTAACTATTACAATTAAATAAAAATAAACCTAATCTAAAGTCTAAACTAATCTAATTAAAATAAAAATTAATCTAAACATCATTCATTCATCACTACTTTCCGTGGAGTTCTCGACATCGTATTGATATCTTGGATCCAATAGATCCTCATCATAAGGCAAGTCTTGTTGCCTTTTTTTCGCTCTAACCCAATCGCCAAGTAAAAGTTGATGTTCCAAGTTTTCACTTGTTAGTTGAGAACGTCTTTCATCCAAAACATTTTCACCAACGCTAAATGCCGATTCAACCGCCACCGTTGAAGCGGGAGAGGTTAATACTTCTTTAGCAACTATGGAAAGTATAGGATACATGTCTTTCCTTCTTGACCACCATTGTAAAACATCAAATTCATTTGAATTTGGATCTTGATTTAATTCAAAGTTTGTAGTGAAATAAGTTTCTAACTCCACGTGAAGGTTAGATGATGATGAAGATGAACCTCGAGAAGGAACATATTTTTTACTATACAAATTTGCAAAAAAAAACTATATGGATCCCCACTAGTAAAACTTGGTTGAGAAGTAGAGGAATCATCTTCATGTTGTTGACTTTGAGAAGTGTTTCCATATAAGGCATTATACTCATTAAAAAGATTAATCAAATCATTTTTTGTGTCATTACCAATAATTGACGAAAGTTCATAACTACCGTCACCATCGAGATATAATTTCATATAATAATAAGTTATAATGGTCTCTAAATCATCTAATTTAACTTGGGGATCTAATAACTTTGCAACCAAGAAAAGAGACGGAATAGTGTCAAAATATTTAAGCCACTTTTGTCTCATGTTAAAAATGCATTGTTTTAAAATAGGGCATTCTTTTAAATTGTCAAAAATAGTAACAATTGCAATACAATGCTCTAGCACCAAAACGGAAGTTGGATAATAAACTCCCGAAAAAGCCAAAGTAGCGGCATTAAAAATCTTTAACAATTCACATAAATTAATGCATGCATTCCAATGATAAGTAAATCGAGGTTCATGATAGCCAATTGACATAAAAAAATTGTGTTAGGAGATCTTTATAAGAAAAACCATTGCTTAACATTTTATAGGTGAAATTCCACCTAGTTGGAACATCGTAAGTAAAATATTTATCCAGCACATTTTTACTTCTTAAAAATCTTATCCATTTTTTTGTATTAGAATTTTTTTTGAAATAAATTGAAGAGCTCGTCTAATTGGCTTAACATTAGTTTCTAATGCATCTAAACCATCTCTAACACATAAATAAATTATATGACATAAACATCTAATATAAAAAAACTTACTCCCAAGTGAGGGTTGACAAACGGTAATTAAATCGGGTAAACTAGCCGTATTAGCACTTGCATTGTCAAATGAAATAGTAAATATTTTATTTAAAATACCATATTCAAGAAAAATCTCAAGCAATTTCGGACAAATATTTTTCGCGGAATGCGGTGGCTCAAAATCTTTGTAAGCAATTAATCTTTTTTGGATTTTCCATGAATTATCTATCCAATGGCAAGTAACGCCCAAATAAGTATTTCTTTGCCAATGATCACTCCAACCATCGGCACAAATTGAAACTTTATTTTCTAATTTTGATAAAACACCAATTAAATCTTTTTTATATCTTTGAACCACTCTAGTAATATCACGTATGAGATTCGTACGTGGTACTCTCGTGGCGGCGGGGTTTAAAGAAAGGCGAGCAAAATTTTCATAAAAATCACAATCTGCAAAATTAAAAGGAAGGCCTTTAACGCAAATAAATTTGGCTAGTTCATTCCTATAAACCCACTTGTCAAATTTAAAAAGGACGGAAGAAGGGGAAGACGAACCTTGTGCACCCGAACCCGAACTACGTTGTTGAAATTGTAATTGAGTTTGCATAGCGAAAATGCCAAGTTTCTCGGGATGTTTTGACGCCGTATGCCCGTTGAGCGTCCCATGCCCTCCTCCTCTTTTGAATGCGTAAGACGTGGTACAATAGTTGCAACATGCTCGAAAATTATAATCATCATCGGCATTAATTTTTCTTTTGGTAAAATGGATGGCAAATGTATCGGATTGCGGCTCTCTTTCTCTAGGAGGTTGTCATTGTCCCCGATCTCGACCACCTCCCCTAGCTCGGCTGCCCCTACCACTCCTAGCATTACCACTTTCAATTTCAACTTGTTCTTCTTTCTCATTTTGTTGAATATTTGGATTTTGATGATCAAAATCAACATTGGGGGAGGAAGAACCAACAACGGACTTGCCTAAATTGCTTCTTCTTTGATTTTCAGCCATTTGTGTAAGATAAAATGAAGTTTGGAAACGAAACGGAGCTTAAAAATGGATGAAAATGGAGAAAAGCACTAATTTTGTTAGAAAACTAACTGAAAATGGAACAATATTTAACTGAAAATTGGATGATGGTGAGAGTATATGTGAATATTTGAGAGTAGAAGAGAAAGAGTAGAGAGAAATAATGTGAAAATAAAATGGGAGGAGGGAGGTGATATTTATAGTTAGTAAATTAGGCAAAAAAACATTTTTTTTTTAGTTTTTGACTGCCCCAAGTTAAAGTTCTGACGAAAATAACGGCTAATTTGAAAAAGTAGCCGTTGAAACATGTTCTGGCGTTCTGCTCGGCCGAGCAACTCATATGACTCGACCGAGTATGACCGTTATTGGAAATTAACACACTGGAATGTTATGCTCGGCCGAGCAACTCATATGACTCGGCCGAGCAACTCAAAAACCGGCGGTTGACCGGTTTTTCAAAAATTTCCTGCCCAAGAAGATCCTGTTGAAGAGGAGATTATTGTTGAAGATCTAGGTGCAAAGGACGAGGTCATTCAGGTATGTGATAATAATATTCCTACCCATATTATAAATCCTGTTCATGACCTAGTTGAGCCCAAGGTGGAGGATGTTGTTAGTATTAATTGGTTTATTGCAAAATCAAATTTTGTGTGGGGTAATATTTTTGTTGATGGAAATTTGGGTGTTATTCACATCAAGGAAGAAGTTATTTTTGAATATTTATTGATCATTGTTGATCAAGGGGAGGAAGGGGTGGAAGATCAACACAAGGAGGATGTAATAATTTTATGTCGGGAAGATACCATCTTACGTCAATGTGTGCTTAAAAGGAAGATTTATTCGAAATATATTTTTAAGTGGGACGGCACTTTCCAAAGATCAGACGAGGATTCGGGGCGAATCCTTTTTCAAGTGGGGGTGAATGATGTAATCCGGTCCAAGAAATATTTGACAAAGTCAAATAAATTAATTATTTTTGTATTTAAATTAGTATTTTAGGATTTAATTTGTTTTAGTTTATATTTTATATTTTATTTTCGTCATTTATTTTAATAGGATGATTAGAGGTGATTTTAGAGTAGATTTTGAGGAAATTTGCTAGTTTTTGAGTCCTATTAAGTTAACATATAGGTTAAAAGTAATTCTAGAAGGTTTTGGAGTGTTTTTCAAGTTTTATGGGCACTATAAAATATGCCTAAAGTTGTAATCCAAAAATTAGACTATTTTTAATAAATAAAATTATTTTGATTGCTTTGCAATTGTGAATCTTCATTGATTTGTTAAAGGTGGATTCCTTCGAGAAGGTGGATTCCTTCTGTTCTTCAGGGTTCTTATCTATTAGGTGTTAATCTTGCCAAACCCTAATTCGTGGATTCGAATTGGGTCAAATAGTTGATTCAATTATTTGCCTATCCGGTTACTTATTTTCTTTAATTATTCCACTGATGTAAACGAGTTGTATACGCAGCGAAATAATTAAGGAAAAAAAATCTGGAAAGAAACGCGTTTCTCCGTAACTTATGGAGAAACGGGGCCCGACTTGTCGCGCGACAATGCAGGCCAAGGCTTCTGGATATCCAGAAGCTTATGAAAGTGATATCCAGAAACCTTCAAAATGAATATCCAGAAACTTTCAAAATGTTTCTGGATATTCATTTGATGGTTTCTGGATATACATTTGAAGGTTTCGGATATTCGAAACCTTCAATAAGCAATTCTGGTCTTGGCCTTGGATTTGGCTTCAAATCTATTTTTTCTGGATATCCGTCCCAAAGGCTTCTGGATATCCGTTCCAAAGCTTCTGGATATCCAGAACCCTTTGAGACTGATATCCAGAAATTTTTTTCTGGTTATCAAACGCATAGCTTCTGGCTATTAAAAACACGTTTCTCCATAGTTATGGAGAAACGCATTTCTCAGCAGACCTACTAAAAAAAAAGAAAATAAGTAACCGGATATGCAAATAATTGAATCAACAACTATTTGACCCAATTCGAATCCACGAATTAGGGTTTGACAAGATTAACACCTAATAGATGAGAACCCCGAAGAACAGATGGAATCCACCATCTCGAAGGAATCCACCTTCAACAAGTCAATGAAGACCCACAATTGCAAAGCAATCAAAATAATTTTATTTATCAAAAATAGTTTAATTTTCGAATTACAACTTTAGGCCTATTTTACAGTGCCCATAAAACTTGAAAAACACTCCTAAATCTTCTAGAATTACTTCTAACCTATATGGTAACTTAATAGGACTCAAAAACTAGTAAATCTCCTCAAAATCTACTCTAAAATCACCTTTAATCATCCTATTAAAATAAATGACGAAAATAAGAAATAAAATATAAACTAAAACAAATTAAATCCTAAAATACTAATTTAAATACAAAAATAATTAATTTATTTGACTTTGTCAAATATTTTTTAGACCGGATTACATCATTCACCCCCACTTGAAAAAGGATTCCCCCCGAATCCTCGTCTGATCTTTGGAAAGTGTCGTTCCACTTAAAAATATATTTCGAATAAGTCTTCCTTTTAAGCACACATTGACGTAAGATGATATCTTCCCGATATAAAATTATTCCATCCTCCTTCTGTTGATCTTCCACCCCTTCCTCCCCTTGATCAACAATGATCAATAAATATTCAAAAATAACTTCTTCCTTGTTGTGAATAACACCCAAATTTTCATCAACAAAAATATTACCCCACACAAAATTTGATTTTGCAATAAACCAATTAATACTAACAACATCCTCCACCTTGGGCTCAACTAGGTCATGAACAGGGTTTATAATATGGGTAGGAATATTATTATCACATACCTGAATGACCTCGTCCTTTGCACCTAGATCTTCAACAATAATCTCCTCTTCAACAGGATCTTCTTGGGCAGGAAATTTTTCAATAACAAGGCGATTTTCTTCCTCGAGACGCTTCAATTCAATAGCTCGCTTTGCTTCGAAACGCCGAATTGATTTTGTATAAATATCTATTTGATCATAACAACGAACGGCTTCTGCCCAAACAACATCCTCTCCTCTCGATACTTATCTATCAAAGACTGATGCCATGTCTGAAGTGCGTCGCTCTGAATCTCGGATTCATAATGAAGCATCAAGTCATTTTTATAGTCGGCCTCCTTCTCAAGATTGTTAAACTTCAAAGAAAAATGTCTTACTTGCCAACGATCATGCTTTAGACGCATATCAATCATCTCAAGAAGTAATTTATCGTCTCCACCATTGTTGGCCATCTTCTCCATGGATCGAACTCTTTCTGATACCAACTGATGTAAAGGGTTGCAGCGGTATAATAAAAAGGGATAGGCAAATAGTTGTTGATTCAATTATTTGCCTATCCCTTTTTATTATTCCGCTGCAACCCTTTACATCATAAATAATACATAACTAAATACAATTAACCTAAATGTTTACATATGTAAAACGTTATTAATAATAAATTCTACTAATGATAGTTAATGATTAGTAACTTAACAATCATATACACTTTCGTCTACTCTATGTAATAATGGATTTATATTATAGAAGAAAACATATAACTAATAGAGTAAAGTGGAAGCGAAAAAGACTTAATAGTTAATATATCTATTATTATTATTAATAGTATTAGTTAATCATAATAATAATTATATAGGATAACTATTATCATTTAGTTTAATATAAGCTAATATTAATAGTTAAATATAACATTAATTAGAAACATTATTTTTTTAATATATTAGAATATCTTAGATAATGTTTCAATATTAGTTACTATACCTATTAATATTTAATTTAATAGTTACTATACTGCGTATTTGATAAATATTAGGTATTAAACTTATTATACTAGATCACTATTTCTATATAACTTTCTATTTAAGATGATGGTTACTATATTAGTTAACCATACCTAGAATATTTTTTTTAAACATAATAAAAATATTATTCTACTAATACATTAGATGTAAATAATGGTTTTCGTTAATTATATTTAATAATCTAATATGTGTATATAGTATAAAATCATTAATTATCAAAGATATCTAATACTATTAATTCAATCATCTCTAAAATTAGAAGTTATCTAATTACAATAATAATTCATTGTTATTATTTAAATGTCAATTGTTATAATAAGTACAAACTATATACAACAAATGCTAAAAGAAAAAAATTCTCCTGAATTTATAAATGTAATTATTTTAAGGGAATTTGCCCCATAAATTCCTTTTGAAACAAATTACTTTCCACTAAGTTCCTCATTGTATTAAAATGCCCCATAAGTTCTCATGTTGTATTATGTATAATACAACATTTAGTTATGCAGTAGTTTAAAATCATAATACTGCATCTGCACCACCGCCTCCGCCACAGCCTAGCTCCGCCGCTACCGTCTGCTATCGCCGCATGCCAGATTTCGGTCAATTTTCGCCGAAATCCGGTCAATTTTCACCGGAGTCCGGCAATTTTGGTCGGAATCCGGCCGTCGATCGCCGAAATCCGATCGCCGGAATTCGGAATCTGGTCGCCGGTCCATGGGCTTCGGACTCCGGTCACCGGCGACCGCCGGATTGCAGTATTATGGCCTTAATAGATGTTGTATTTTTGAAACATAATACAACATCATAATACAACATGTGGAAGGAACTTATCGGACATTATGAAACTTTTTTAGAACTTATCGAACATAGTCCCCTTATTTTAATTGATATAAAATAAATTTAAATCACCAAAAAAATATCATGCTACTTTATCAAATAAAAATATAAAATAAAATAATGGTAAATTAATTTCCCGTGAATAGTACGGGCTACCCACTAGTGTAGTTTAAAGTTCACGCTAGACATGTCCAAATAGAACCGGGAACCGACGGAACCTGCGGGTAGAATCAAAACCGGGAACCGGCGAGAACCGAAAATCACCGAAACCGGGAACCGAACGTAACCGGGAACCGGATTGAAACGGTTCGAATACGAATCCACCATATTGGGAACCGAGGAACCGGCGGAACCGGGAACCGGAATCGGGAACCGGCGATTGATCAAGGTAAGTTAAATGTAATATTTAGCATTTATTTAGTATTTGTACTTGTAAAGTAGTGTTGTTTTATTTAAATTAGACTAGAATTTAGATAAATGTTGTAATATTTAACGTCTTTACTGTCTTAAGAGGTTTGAATTTAAAAAAAAAATGTTAGATGGTGATGGAACCGGTGGAATCGGAACCGGAACCGGCGGATAGAACCGGAAACCGCATTCATATGATTCGAATATGGTTTGGGCTATTTGGGAACCGCGAACCGGCGGTTCCGAAACCGAAAACCGGAACCAGAACCGTTTGGACATGTCTAGTTCACGCCAAATTATGTTACACCGCAATGACGAGGCCAATAGATAGTTAGATACTGTATGCTCCACCATTTTGAAAGTTAAATTTTATATTTTATATTTTGCTTCAAAAAGAAACTTTTAATTTTATATTTATTTAGTTATTTGTGTTTCTTACTCTCTCAATTTCATACTATCTACCATACTTTTTTTGATTAATTTTTAAAAAGTGTCAAAAATTTAAATAAAAAAATTTAATGCAATTTTATCACGATATAAAAGCAGTGCATGTACATAGTGATGTTGCCAGGAATTTCCTCAATCAGCAACACGGTCGTTGTAGTCCAATCGTGATAACTCCGACTCCTTTTTCTCGCCTGCACATCAACAAACGTGACTAATCCGGGGGTGGCTCCGGCGTAAGCCCCTCCGGCGTGAGGATAAGTGACTGTCTGAGCAAAGAAAATCTGAAATGAGGAAGGGTGTTTCATATGTGTGGGTGAACGTACCTGGTAGGGATGAAGATCCCTTATATTTATACCCCCTTCCCTCGTGGTTGGCATCTGCTATCCTCACGTGCAAATCTCGTGCGACAGTTAGCCTCTACCTCCACGTGTCATCACTCCATTGGTCAATTACGAGAATAAACTCAAAGCATGTGATGCCTTTTTCTCTGACACAAATCACTTTTCCCAATGTCAAACCGTCCTGTGGGTCCCATTTCATAGATATTTATATGCCGCCCCTTATGTGTCGCACCCGCTAGAATCTGTCTCTCGCCGAATATAGTTAACCAAGCTTCCTGCCGCCTCATTCTATTATCTCGCCGGCTTACCTTATTATCTCGCCGTTCATCAACCAATATCTCGCATTTATCATCTTGGGCTTACCCCTTTTAGTGAATTTGGCGGGATATCCTAGACATAATTTCCCGCGGGATGCACCGGGGTCAACTTTATCGCTATCTTCTTCTTGGGCCTTGACTCGCTTTGGGCCTACTCGATCATTTCTCGCTTATGGATTTGGTTCAAGCCCAACCATTATTTTTTAGCAGCATCAGAAGCCCCTAAGTTTGAGGCGAGATTCATTTATGATCTCGCCGAAAACTTGATGTTTATTGTCTCAATATTCCGCGACACACAATTCCTTCTCCAAGAAGCTTGAACGTTGGTGATCCCTATCCATACACGTGTCTCAATTCTGGCGGGTCTCTAAAATTTAATGTGCCGTCGTTTGAAATCCGTGCCAAATAATGAGAGGGAAAATTTAAAATTTTTACCTTAACTGACATTTCAATCAAATCATCCTTTCACTTCCCATATAAATATCCCCTTTCATCCTTACTCAAACTTTTTACTCTGCTCCTTCTCTCCCAGTCCATCTGTTTTTCGGCCAACTGAATCCCCGATTCCGACGAACCTTTTTCCCTTTTCTCACCGTTCTTTTCTGGATTTGACCATAAATTTGTTTCTTGAATTCCATTCCCTTCATCATTTGCTATTTTGAAGTTGATTTGGAGTCCCTTTTCCTTATTTCCAAGAAATTTGTTCTTTGACTCTGGCGATTCTTCATCTTCTCCGGCAGATCTTCATACTCTCAGGTAATCTTCTTAAAACCCTTCCTATTCTTTAAACCCTCAAGTTTTGATCTTTCATTTTCCCCACTATTTGGTTCCTTTGTTATTTCCTCTTTCCTTGTATTTCTTCAATTTTTCCCAAATTACCCTTCATGGCGAGATACAAGAACTGTGCTAGGCGGGTTAAGTATGGTAGATGTCAAGTCTCAGGCGGCTTATACAGACGCTTGCGGACTACTTGGGCGAGATTGCCCAAGGCCGACATAGTTAGGTTACTTGTTGAAAATTGGGTAGATCCCTCAGTAATTGATTCTCTTGAGATCCAAGGCCGCTTCTTTCTTCCCCTTTCAGCCCATATGTCTCACATTTTTACTTCCAATAAAGAATTAGTCCGATTTATAAAATACAAGTATGATCCCAATTTAAGCGACTCATCTGAATCCCACTGTGTCGCTGACCCTTATTCAAAACGTAGGATGCATTATAAATCTGTCCTTTCTTCTTCTTCCAGTGATACTAGCGAGATGGCTGATGAGGTGAGCTCTTCTCCCGCCGCGACATCCAGCAATCCCCCTCCCACTGGGGTTCAAAATCTAAGTTTAAATGAAGGTAACCTCTTTACCAATCCCGCTCATGCTGAAGCGGGATCTTCTCTCGCTCCCCCTGACCCAGATGCCAGCTCCCTCGCTCCTAACCCTATCACTTCTTGGTATACTTTGTATAACATAGATCATTCCATATACCGCATTTCTGATTACCAAGGAAGCACTTCTCTTGCTCATCTACGAGAAATGCGAGATGGCATAGTTATCTTTCCTTCACAGTTTAAAGCCGGCCTTAGGATCCCCTTAGATCCTTTTCTTTGCGAGGTTTTATATAAAGCCCAAGCCATGATCACAGAGATTCACCCCAATGCCATGAGGATTATTACTACTTTTATTGCTATTTGTCGCGCCTTAAGGAGAGAACCCACTGTCACGGCTTTGGTTACCTTGTTTAAAGGGTACAAGCTAACTTCCAATCTTGATGACGATGCAGAAGAAACTCTCCTTTCTCTTCAATATCAAAGGGGTCCCAAAATTCTTACTCCCCTGCCTGCCAAAGTTCATGAATGGTTAAGCGACCCACTTTTTGTTCTTTCCCGCGTTGGATGGTCTCATCCCGCCGATCTTCACCCCATTAAACCCCAAATTGAAACCCGAGATGCCTCCATTGTTGGAGATAACACTCTTTATGCCGCCATCCATGCTCTTGTTGCCATTCCCGCGGATGCTCCCGATAACACTCCACAGCCTCTTTTCTCTTGGAGGGGTATTTTGCGAGATAGATCACTTCTTGATCAAGTCGGACTAGCAGATAACTCGCCAATTGTCCCGCCACGAGTTCTAATAGTTCATACTTATTTTGATGGTTGGGAGCGACATTCAGACAACAAATACGCTCACGAATGTCTGTCGTGCAAGGGTACTCGTAGTTGTCCCGCCATGAATGCAGTTATTTGTATGTCTCTTTTTTAACCTTTTCTTCCTTTTGATTTAACTTACATTTGAATAATTCTAACTTTCAATTTTCTTCTTCTTTGTTTCTAGATCACCGAGCCAAGTCAATGGAAAGCCGCCAGCTTGCCAATCTTGAAACTGACAAAAGAAGGAAGAGAATTGCCAGTGCCCGAGATGCTGCTCTTTCCATCCTTCCCGCTAATCTTCCCTTGCCTTTATCCCGCGATGGTACTGATAAGGAAGATATTTCCTTGGAAAAATCCCAAGGTACATCCAAGGCTAGGGCTAAGCCTACTAACCCTGACACCCGATCAAAGCGACAAAAAAGAATCGTTGCGGTTTCCACCAGTGTCGCTCCTTCTACTTAGGAATCTATCCCGCCAAGCCCTGCTATTACTCAAGTCCTTCCATCTACTGAAGGAAATGTCCCGCCAATTTCCATCTCGCAATCTGTTGATGCCCCCATAGAAGAAACCACTGATATTCCCCTTTCTGGTTCTATCCAAACCAACTCTCCAGCCCCTGAAGTTGATGCTGTTGAGCCTAATCAAAGTGAAGTTCCTCCATCCCTCAAAGTAGAAGTTTGCGACTTGACCAATATTTCCAACTCGCCTCCAACTCCACACGACCCACATATTCCTGCTAGTCTCCCTACTCCCAGCTGGCTCCAAGAAAACTTTGTGAAGCCCACCGATTTTGACGGGCTCTATGAATTGAGCAAGGAAGCCTCCAGAGTCCCTCACTTAACTGGACTTATCAATGAAATTCGCAACGTAGAGGAGTGTTTGTTAGGCAGCTCTGCCCTGATTCGTGCCAGTGACCCAGTTCAGGCTCAACAAGTGACTAACATGGATGTGGACCATGCCACTTGCCAAGCTGGAATTCACTTTTCCTTGGTATGTCGCTCTTCCTTTCCTTAATCAATTGTGACTTTGTTCATCTTTGTCCTTAACTTATACATTGCTTTTTCTTTAGCTTGGAGCTTCCATAATGGGCATAAGCGAGAAGAACAATCGCCTTAACAAAGATATGAAGCAGTTAGAGATTGCCAATCAAATCTTGCGAAAAGACAAAGATACCCTCCGCGGCCGTGTCGGAAGGCGGGATGCCACCATTACCACCATGGGAGAAGAGCGGGATAAATTAAAGACTGATCTAGCCACTTCCCAGAATCAGCTTGAGACTGTCAACACTGAACTCAATACCGCCAAAGCTGAACTTAATGCTGCCAAGGATGATATCGCCAAACTGACGAGTGAGAATGAGACTTTAAAAAAGACTCATGCCGCTGATACTCAATTCTTTCAAGGCGAGATAGCTAAGCTGCGGGAAGAAATGACTGGGAAAGTCGCTGAGATCACTTCTCTTAATGCTGATGTGGCCAAACTTAAAGATGACCTTCTTGATATTGGCGATCAATCTTCCTTGCAGGTCATGCTAGTTTTCGCTGCTGATGCCTCTGAAATTCCCTCCATTACTATTGAGCGACTTGCCAAATGGGGCTCAGAGCCAATTTTCAGCGAGGTATGCCGCCGTGGACATCCCCTGGTTCCTTTTTCACCTGATGAACTTAAAGACCTTGCTGAGGAAGATGCATTATTGGGTAAGGCTCCCTGGAATCCCGCTCCTATTCAAGTTCCTAACTTTCTTGCTTTATGGGGTGATCAGCTTGAGCTCAAACACAAGCTTCTAGATGACGCTAAGAATCTCTCCCTTGCGGCTTCTGGATCTACCCAAGCCGCTCCATCAAATGAACCCAATGTCTAGCCTGTTTCTGCGTTTGTACTTAGCTTCTTTTGAACAACTTTTGCAACTTGCCTGGGTGGCTAAACAATTTACTTTCTTTTATTTGGGCCTGTGTGCCTTTAAACAATGTATATTCGCGACCTTTGAGCTTGCCCTTTTATCTTTATGTCTTTCTTAGTTATCATATCTCGCTGCTGCTACCTTGGTTTGTCATATCTCGCTTTTGCTACTTTGTTTTGATAGTTTATCAAAAATCTTTTTTGCATAACAGGTACCTCATACTTATACTCCCATCGAAAAAGTGAAGTCGTCTTTAGGCAACTTTACTTACAGTGCATATATCGCGGCTTATATTGTCGCTGATCTTTGTTTTTCTTTACTCCATCCTTGTTTTTCTTCATGATTCTTACTTAGAATAATTTCCTTCCTTTATGCCTTAATATCTTTACATGCCTTAGAGGCGAAATATATTTCTCTTTCCTTTAGCGACATCTTTACATGCCATTCAGGCGAGATGTGCTCTTTCGTTTATAGTCGGTGTAGACTTTCTCGTTTATAGTCGGTATAGACTTTCTCGTTTATAGTCGGTATAGACTTTCTCGTTTATAGTCGATATAGACTTTTTCGTTTATAGTCGGTATAGACTTTCTCGTTTATAGTCGGTATAGACTTTCTCTTTTATAGTCGTTACAGACTTTCTCGTTTATAGTCGCATCCATATACATGCCATTCAGGCGAGATGGGACTTTCATGTTTATAGTCCGTAGACTTTCTCTTTTATAGTCCGTGGACTTTCTTTTTTATAGTCCGTAGACTTTCTTTTTTATAGTCCGTAGACTTTCTTTTCCTTGCAATTTCATGCGGCTTGCAAATTGTTTTGATAATTCATCAAAAATCTTTTACCTTCTTGTTTTTGTCGAGATGTCACCATATACCTATTCTCCCTTCGAAAAAGTGAAGTTGTCTTTAGGCAACTTTACTCCCAGCGACTTACTTTTTCTGCTTTTCGCGACTTTCCACATGAACATTATTATAAAGCAAAGTATAATAAAAGCAAAACAAATTTGAGTCATAAAATTTCATACTTTTATTTTATTCAAAATATTCAAAACATGTATAACTTCCATTCATGATACTTTCATTTCATTCAAAGTATTCAAGACATGTATAATTTCCATTCATGAGTAAAAACTCCATATATTCATCAGAAAAAGGTTCTAATAAGAATAATTTTAAATAAACAAATTACCCTTATCTCTTCAATGATAATAACGCTTGAGGTGATCTACACTCCACGCGTTCGGGACATCTTTGCTGCCCTCTTTCTTCAAGTGATATGTCCCTTCTCGCACAACCTTAGCAATCTGAAAGGGACCCTCCCATTTTGGATCTAACTTTTCAAATCCCGCCTTGGCACCCTTAATCTCGCGACTCCTAAGCACCCAATCTCCTACACTGAATGACCTTCTGTTCACCCTTTTGTCGTGTTGTGCCTTCATCCTTTGCTTATAGTTAATCATTCTCAATCTCGCCATAAGCCTCTTCTCATCACACAAATCTAACTCGCTGCACCTTCTGTCGCCATTCATTACTTCATCATAATAGGTTACCCTATGAGTAGGCAAACCCATCTCTGCAGGAGCCAATGCTTCCGATCCATAAGTCAGTGCGAACGCGGTCTCTCCTGTTGATCCTTTTACCGTTGTCCTGACATACCACAAGGCTGTAGATAATTCCTCCAACCAAGAACCTCCCCTTTTCTTTATGTTCTTGCATAAAATTTCAAGGACTTGTTTGTTGGCGGCTTCTACCTGTCCATTACAATACGGCCTATAAACTGCGGACTGCCAGTGTTTAATATTCAAGTTAGAACAAAAACCATGAAACTTTTTCCTGAACTGCGGCCCATGATCAGAAATGATTGCTCGTGGCATTCCGTGGCGACAAAGGATCTCCTCCGTTACAAATCTGATTATCTGGTCCTCAGTAGTGGAAGTTAATGCTCTAGCCTCCGTCCATTTTGTGAAATAATCAACAGCTACCACCACCATTTGAACTCCTCCTTTGGCTTTGGGGAAAGGCCCTATGAGATCAATCCCCCACATATCAAAGGGCCAAGCCGCTACAATAGGTGTCTGTTCTGTGGTGGGCTGTCTGGGGATATTGGCATGTCGCTGGCATTGGTCGCATCTCCTCACATACTCCTCCGCATCCTTCTTCAACGTTGGCCAGTAATACCCATGAAACAAAATTTTATTGGCCAAGGTTCTAGCTCCTGGATGACCACCACATACCCCCTCATGTACTTCAAATAAAACCTCATCCACTTTGCCTGGCTCCACACACCTCATCAAAGGCCACGAGAAAGATTTGCGGTATAAAATTCCATCTTGCATAGTAAATCTTGGCGACATTCTTTTAACAATTATTTCTTTGTCTTCATTTTGGGGAAACTCTTCTTTCTCCAAATAATCCCTCATCTCGCTAACCCAATCTTTCTCGTCCACTTCCACCTCCATAATCAGCGGCCTATCATATGCTGGCTCTTCCACAAACTCCACCACAATCTTCTTGGGCAACTCCTCTATTTTGTCACAAGCGGCTTTGCTCAACATGTCAGCCCGCTCATTCTTCTCTCTATCTATCTGCACTAACTCCCAATAGCTGAAAATTTGCAAAATTTGTCTCGCCATATCGCAATACTTGGCCAATGTTGGATTCACCACTCCATATCTGCCCTTCACCTGGTTAACAATTAACTGGGAATCAGAGTGAGCTATCACCTGCTTGACCCCTATATCCCGGCACAACTCCAATCCCGCCACCAGTGCTTCATATTTCGTCTGATTATTTGACATATTAAATTTGAACCTTAAAGCCTTCTCATGTTTACAATCTTCCTCAGGTGAACTCAGCGATATTCCTGCTCCTCCTTTATCCTTGGCGGAAGACCCATCCACATAAAGCTCCCAACATCCCGCTGGCCTTTCTCGCTCTTCTTCAGCTTCAGGATCCTGCGACTTGGCTTTCCGCTTCTTAACCCCCTGAGTTTCAATCTCCTCTCTCTCATAAGTGAATGAAGTTTCAAGTATAAAATCCGCCAACACCTGTGCCTTAATGGCCTTTCTCGCTTCGTACTGAATGTCAAATTCTGTTAATTCAATTGACCATTTGAGGAGCCTTCCCGCTGAATCTGGCTGCTGTAAAATCTTCCTCAAAGGAGCATTGGTCAATACGGTGACAGGGTGGGATAAAAAATAGGCTCTCAACTTTCGAGTCGCGATCACCAGAGCATAAGCCAATTTCTCCGCATTGAAATATCTTGTTTCCACTTCGCTTAAAGCCTTTGATACATAATAAACCGGATTCTGCATGCCGCCCTCTTCTTTTATCAACACTACCGCCACCGCGAGATCAGAAGCCGCAAGATACACATACAAGTGATCACCTTCTTCAGGACTACACAGAATTGGTGGCTTTCCCAAATACTCTTTCACCTTCTGAAAAGATTCCTCGCATTTCTCATCCCAAGAGAATTTTTGATCCCCCTTCAACACCTTGAAAAATGGCAAACACTTTTCCGCCGATCGCGACACAAAACGCCCCAATGCTATCACCCTCCCATTCAACCTTTGAATCTCCTGAATTGTTCTGGGCGACTTCATGTCTATTAAAGCTTGAATTTTCTCCGGATTGGCTTCTATGCCACGGCGGTTTACCAAGAATCCCAAAAATTTTCCCGCTGTCACCCCAAAAGTGCACTTACTTGGGTTTAACTTCATTGAATTTTTCCTCAAATTTTCAAAAGTCTCCGCGAGATCCACCAAATGATCCTCCCCCTTGGTCTTGATGACCATATTGTCGATATAGGCTTCAACATTCCTCCCAATCTGCGACTTGAACACCTTATTGGCCATCCTCTGATATGTCGCCCCGGCATTCTTTAAACCAAAAGGCATCATCTTATAACAAAAATTGCCAATGGGGGTTCTAAACGCTGTCTTGGCCTTATCCTCATCAAGCATCTTGATTTGATGGTATCCTGAAATACGCATCAATGAAACTGAAAAACTTTGTGCCCATCAATGGAATCCACCAATCTATCAATTTTTGGCAAATGATAACAATCCTTAGGGAAAGCTGTATTCAAGTCTGTAAAATCTATACACATCCTCCATTTCTTATTCGCCTTAAGTACCATAACTGGGCAAGCTAACCAAACTGGGTAAGTAATCTCTTCTATTATTCCTGCCTTTAACAACTTCTCTACCTCTCCAATCACCGCCTTCTCCTTTTCCGCTGAAAGATATCTCACCTTCTGCTTGAAGGGCTCCACATTTGGGTTAGCATTCAAACAATGGAGAGCGACATTCTCATCTATGCCTCTCATGTCTTCTGGTTTCCAGGCAAACACATCAACACTATCCCGCAAAAATTCGACCAATCTATCCCGCTCTTCCTTATTCAATTGCTTCCCAATTTTGATTTTTTAATCAGGATATTCATCATTAATAATTACTTCTTCCAACTCTTTTGCGGCCTGGATATCTGGTTCATCTCGCATTTGTAGAGTATCCACCACCATCTCAGTCACCTTCCTTTCATTAGCACATCTCTTGCCACCTTTGTCGCTGCTCTCACCCTTTGTGCTCCCAACAAGCGACACACCTTCAGGTGTTTCTATCCCAATCTCTTCACATTCCTCACTATCTGAATCAACTATCTCCTCAATACGTGGTTCCTTCATTTTAACAAATTTTGCTGACCTTGACCATGTCATCTCGGCTTGCATTGTAACCAGTGCCATCAAATTCCCTTCTGATCTTTCCTCCATCACTTCTACCTCTGCATCCCGCTCATCATTCCTTTCTCGCAGCACTTCCTCTTCCGCCCTTTCATTAATAACAATGATCGCCGACTTATTCCTCATGCTTTCTGTTTCCTCCCAGTCATCACACCCTCCTAAGTCGGTGATCATGTTGATTCTCGTATCTCGCACCATCAAAGCCGTGGAAAGTGAACTTGTGCTCGCCCTTGCCGCCGTTTGCATCTCAATCTTCTTTTGAATCACCTCCTTAACTTCACTTTTCAAGCAAGCAAATCCTTTTGGAGTAGGGAATTTGACTCGCTGATGCGGGATGGAAACAACCATTTCAAATGTTTGCATAAACGGGATACCCAAAATGGCATTGTAAGGCGACACCAAATCAATCACCATGAACTCAACAGTGCGAGTTCTCACCATCTCGCCTTCTCCTATCTCCACTGCCAATGAAATTGTTCCCTTGACCCGCACAGTATGGTTTGTAAATCCCTCCAAAAATCCCTTGTAGGGCACCAGATTGGCCTCAGTATATCTCATCTTCTTGAAAGCCTCATAATATAGAATGTTGCGACTTGCTCCTGAATCTACCAACACTCTGTGCAAAATACTATTCCCTGGAGCAATTGAAATCACCACTGGCTGACATCCATGGCTTGGAGTTAACGCCAATTCTCGCCTCGAAAAGCTAATTATCCTCTCTTCACTTGGCGGGTAAGAAGGGATATGACATGTGTGTGACAGAGACATGATCTGATTACTCAAACAAGTAATACTCGCCGGCTCATGAATCAATCACCAATATCTCATTTCTGTCGCCATTTCCTCCGCGGGCTTCTACATTTTGTTCAGGCATTACATATTCTTGCAACTCACCCCTATCAATCTTAGACTGAATCACCTTCTTCAAGTTATAACAATTATCTGTATCATGCCCCCTATCCCTGTGATAGTTGCAATACTGACTCATGTCTCTCCTTCCTCTGTCCGTCATCTCAAATGCCGCCGGCAACTCCACAGCTCTCAGAATTTCGCTCGGCCTGGCGTTTAATCTCGCAAATCTGATTATTCTCCTTGCCCCGCGACCTCCAGCACGGCCTCCACCTCTGCCGCCAGCTTGATTTCCTCGACCTCCCCCTTGAGTCGCATTTTCATCTTTAACATACTCGATTCTGTCCTTAACACTTTTCCTCGAAGTGTTAGATGTTCCTTCTTCAATGTCTTCTCCTCCACAATACGCCTTAACCCGCTCATATAGCTCGCCTAAAGTTGTTGGTAACCTCATTCTCAACTCCCTTTTAAAAGATTCTGATGTCAGGCCAGACATATACATCACGATCACGTACTTGGGCTCTATCTCGGAAATTTGGTTGGCAATCAACAAGAATCTGTTGGTATAGGTTACCAGACCCTCTCCCGCTTTCTGTTTAATCCCAATCAATTCTTGTAATACCACCGGCTGAGTCCCTACAGCTCCAATCTCGCCAAGAAGTTCCTTTTGAAATCTTGATATCCCATAATAGAGTTAGCGGGTTGCTCCATGAACCAATCTAAAGCTTGAAGCTCCAAGGTGCTGGCAAAAGTTTTGCACAGCAAGGCATCATCCTTGGTCAATATCGCCATCGTGACTTCAAATCCCGCCACATGTGTCCTGGCTGTGGTTACTCCCGCATATTTAGTCAATGTGGGCAAACGAAATTCTGGAGCGGGCTCGGCCTCCTGAATATATTTGGCAAATGGAACGACAAACGAATCCTTCTCGCTATCAATTACACCGCCCTTTTCCAATTCTGCCAACCTTCTCGCCATCTCGGCCATCTGTTTCTTTAATCCATCTTCCTCTCCAAAGCGGCTTACTCCCGCGCTCTTTCCCTTATCTAGCGGCTTAGGTCTCTCTCCCCCTCTGGAAGCCTTCAATTCTTGCTCTCCATATCCTTCTTCATTTGAAGCAGTGTCATCCTCATCATCCTCACAATAAAAAGACGACATCTGTGATGTATGCAGCCAATGATACACTTTGATTTTTCGTCCGTTCTCCATATATTCCCCAGCTTTCCGCTTCTGCGGCCCGTCTAGTCTTGCCTCTGCTTCTTTCAATTTCTCAGGATCTGGCTCCTTTTGTCGCTCACCGTCATCCAGCACAATTATTCCCTTATTTGCCTCCTTATTCCCTTCCGTCGTTGCCTTCATCAACTCCTGCGGGATAGGAGTAGGGGCCTTCTTCAAAGTCATAAGTCGCTTGTTGTTCTCCAGTAATTGTAGAATCAAGTTATTGTGGGTTTGCAACCTTTCCACTTCCGCGTCTATTTCTTCTTCAGGTTGTGGTGACATGACATTTCTTTCTCTCTTTCCTCGGGAGTAGCCTGCAGCGAAGTGGACGTATCTTTCGCTCCAGCCGTTCCTATATTCCCCATTCCTGAAATAGGCGAGATAAGACTCCTTCCTCCCAACGTCTTCTGGCTAACCATGCCATTTTCTGGAGTTGCCATTTCTTACGATCCAAGCAATCAGAAACTATGAACACAAACTTGAAGATATGCAAATCTAATGAAGATTTGCAGATCTAAACCCAGAAACTTTGAATATGCTCTTCCTCCTATTGCACTTTATAAAGCACAATCCCAATCCAACTTCACCAATTTCACCCAATCAACAACTCACAAACATGAAAACTTAACAAAATCAAATGAACTCCTCCAAAATCAAAACCCAGAAACACCAAATCAAAAATCCAGAATCACCAAAACTTCAAACAACAAAATTGAATGCACGACAACGAAATCAAAAACTCACAAACACCAAAAATTTTAAACCACCGAAATCACCCAAACATGCACACGAACGCCTTTCAACACAACAAAATCTAATCTCACTGAAACCAATCTTCTGAATCAACAAATCTATAATCCTTCCAATCCAACAATACCAAAACTCCCCACAAAATTCAACCCACGAAGAACTTTATGAACATGAAACGCCCAGAAAAATGAATAACAATGAAACAACTTAAATGACCACCCACAAACCGCCAGATCTACCCACAAGACCCAAACTTACTAATCCTCCGCCGATACACCTTCAACTGATGAAGAGAATCAGGTCCCGGCAACGGAACCAATTGATGTTGCCAGAAATTTCCTCAATCAGCAACACGGCCGTTGTAGTCCAATCGTGATAACTCCGGCTCCTTCTTCTCGCCTGCACACCAACAAACGTGACTAATCCGGGGGCGGCTCCGGCGTAAGCCCCTCCGGCGTGAGGATAAGTGACTGTCTGAGCAAAGGAAATCTGAAATGAGGAAGGGTGTTTCGTGTGTGTGGGTGTACGTACCTGGTAGGGATGAAGATCCCTTATATTTATACCCCCTTCCCTCGTGGTTGGCATGTGCTATCCTCACGTGCAAATCTCGTGCGACAGTTAGCCTCTACCTCCACGTGTCATCACTCCATTGGTCAATTACGAGAATAAACTCAAAGCATGTGACGCCTTTTTCTCTGACACAAATCACTTTTCTCAATGTCAAACCGTCCTAGTGGGTCCCATTTCATAGATATTTATATGCCGCCCCTTATGTGTCGCACCCGCTAGAATTTGTCTCTCGCCGGATATAGTTAACCAAGCTTCCTGTCGCCTCATTCTATTATCTCACCGGCTTTCCTTATTATCTCGCCGTTCATCAACCAATATCTCGCATTTATCATCTATGGCTTATCCTTTTAGTGAATTTGGCGGGATATCCTAGACATACTTCCCCGCGGGATACACCGAGGTCAACTTTATCGCTATCTTCTTCTTGGGCCTTGACTCGCTTTGGGCCTACTCGATCGTTTCTCCCTTATGGATTTGGTTCAAGCCCAACCATTATTTTTGAGCAGCATCACATAGTACAAATAAATAAAATAGATTTTAAGATAATATGACGAATTAATTGTTTTTTTATTAATAAATAATTTAATCTATCGTAAGAGTGATACTTGAAAATGCGTTTGGTGGTTATCAAACCCTTGATCTTTCATATATTAAAGGAATATCGAATGCTTTTGAGTTAGAGTTTTTACATATATATGACAAATTTATTGCATTATTTATTATGATATAGAGAAAAATAATTATAATAAAACTAAATTGGTTTTTATAAAATGATAGAAAGTTATCATATTATAAATATAAGAGATTTAAAAAAGGAGTATGCATTTTTTTTTTAAAGTTGCTCTTGTCAATTAGCCTCGACTTAAATGACGTAAGAGTTTGTCTTCTTCAGAAGGTTAGGGGGTTTGATATCACACTTATCTTTGTAAAAATAAATAAATAAATAAAAGTTGCCCTTTCCAAACCCATATGTACCAATTTGAAGGCGGAGTAGCATCATATTATGGAAGAAAGCATATTAGAGTTATGCCATTGTTTTTGTGTTTTTTTAAATCTTTTCTAAAAGTAAATAAATAAATCAAAGTTTCCCTTTCCAATCCCATAAGTACCCATTTCAAGACAGAGTTGCGTCATACTCCTTTCGCCTCAAAATATTTACTCCCTCCATCCCAAAATATTTGTCCCATTTGATTTTTTTTTATTAATCTTTGATCACATTTATGAGAAATTAATCATATTCATGAAATTTTAAAAGTTGTTGTTGATAATATTATTAATGGTGAATCAATAGAAATTTTTAGAATTTCATGAACATAATTAAATTGTCATATATTTGTGGTCAAAGTTCAACAAAAAAGTCAAATGGGACAAACATTTTGGGACGGGGGGAGTACAATTTTAGAAAAGTTTTTTTTTCAAAATGTTTGCAATTTCATATTTATCCGTACAACTTTAACACAATTTACTCAAACTATCATTTGAATATTTTAAAGGGTCGTGCTCCTCGACGACACATGCTCTTGGGAAGCAGCAATTTGATCTTTTTCTTAACAAGTTGGGCATTTTAATCCCCATGCTCCAACTTGAGGGAGAGTGTGATGGCATGCATGGCCGTGCTCCTCCTTGACACATGGTCGTGCAACAGAACACAGTGAAATGTACAGTGAAACGGACTACATTCACACTGTCGTGCCTTGTTCAACCCATGGTCGTGCAACACAAATTCTATTCCGCAATGTGAAGATGTTGAAGCAAGAATTGAAGGTACTGAATAGGTGGGCGACCGCCCAGGAAGAGTGAGCGACCGCCCAGCCTTAAAAACAAACGAAGACGGTATTTCTGTTCACATGGGCGACCGCCCAAGTCCCTGTGGGCGACTGCCCAGGATCAAAATCAAATAACGCTGAAGCTTCTGTTCACATGGGCGACCGCCCAAGTCCCTGTGGGCGACCGCCCATGACCAAAATCTGACGAGATTGTGTTACCAATTTCCGCCTGTTTTCTATTTTTCTTTAGATTTGTTTCTACTTTTCCTTTTTCAATTAGAAATCTCTTGGCCAGAAATCATTGTAATATATATATTCTCAAGTTCATCAATGAAAATTCAAGTTTTGGGAAAATCATAATTTGTTTTCCTACATGGTATCAGAGCGGCATCATACACAAGTCTAAATCAATGGCGGGGAACGATGTTGTCATCGATAATCCTCCTAAAATCAAATATAATTCTCCCTTTTACCTAGGTACTCAAGATAGGCCAGGCAAATTTATTACTCCTTCTGCTGCTTCATCTTCATCGTTTACAACTGAGCGATGTCAGGCTTTGGCAAGCCTCGTCGGTAATTCTCAAATCTTAAATAATCGTCTCCATGGTAAGTTTGATGCATCTTCATGGATTATTGATACAGGTGCTTCAAATCATGTAACTGAAAACGCCTCGTGTCTCCTTGATCCTCAGAATATACCGGCATGTCCAGTCGGTTTACCTAATGGGTCTTCGGTGTTGGCTCATACAGTGGGATCCGTTCGTCTGACGGACACAATTACCCTCTCTCATGTTCTATTTATTCCAAACTTAAGCTGCAACTTAATTTCAGTTTCTCAACTTTCTGACGATATTAATTGCACTGTCCAATTTAACTACTCTATGTGTGCTATACAGGACCTGTCGAGGAACCTGATTGGAGTGGGCGTTAGGCGGAATGGACTCTACTATCTTCGTGGCACATCTTCTGCTTTTAGTGTTTCTGTTACCGGATCGCCTTCTTTGTTAGAACTGTGGCATAATCGCTTGGGGCACCCATCCGAAAATGTGGTAAAGCTTCTTCCCGCAGTCAGCCGTTATTCTGGCAGTTTACCTAAACCTTGTGATACTTGTTTTCGGGCTAAACAGTCTAGAGATAGTTTTCCTGTAAGTGATCATAAGTCCACGAGAATTTTTGAGAAAGTTCATTGTGATTTGTGGGGTGCATACACTCATTCTTCTTCTTGTGGTGCACGGTATTTTTTAACTTTAGTAGATGATTTTTCTCGAGCTGTTTGGGTTTATTTGTTGATCGATAAAACCGAAGTTTTTCGTATGTTTATGGCTTTCATTGCAATGATTGAACGTCAGTTTTCTCAGAAAATTAAGGTTGTCCAATCTGATAATGGGACTGAATTTAATTGTATGCTTGATTATTTCTTTTCCTCTGGCATTACTTTCCAAACATCTTGTGTTGGTACCCCTCAACAAAATGGTCGAGTCGAGCGGAAGCATCGTCACATTCTGAATGTTGCTAGAGCGCTTAGATTTCAGGCTCATTTACCGATTTTCTTTTGGGGCGAAGCAGTTCTTACTGCTGCTCATTTGATTAACCGAACTCCCACTCCCCTCTTAGGCAATAAGACTCCCTATGAGGTTTTGTTCGGAAAATTACCTTTCTTTGACTCTCTTCGGGTTTTTGGTTTCTTGTGTTATGCTCATAATCAGAAAGCGAAGGGAGATAAGTTTGCTAGTCGTAGCCGAAAATGTATTTTTGTGGGCTATCCTCTTGGCAAAAAGGGGTGGAAGTTGTTCGATCTAGAGACAAAGAAATTTTTTGTCTCCCGGGATGTGAAATTTTTTGAGAAAAATTTTCCTTACAGTGATTTGTCGTCTGTGCCTCATTCCCCGGATTCTGTGGAGATTATTAACCAAGAGGCTGATTTCGCCTTTCTTGATTATCCGGACATGGCAGATGTTGTTTCAGAACCTTTGACAGTGGCTCCTACAGATGTTCCTGATCCCGTGACTACAGTTCTGGCGATATTACTCCTACGAGAGGTCTCTTACGCTCCTACGACGGATACCCCCTCTTCGAGCAAGAGGCTTTAGGGAGGGAATGCGTACGAAAGTACCCTCCGTTCTACTTCGGGACTATATTGCCCTTTGTTACTTCTGCTAGTCCATCCCCCGAACACTCCACTCCTGTCGGCTCCTCAGGTACCCCTTATCCTATAGCTCACTATATAAATTGTGACAGTTTTTCTGTGAAATATCGTAACTTTCTTGCAGCTATTACCTTGGCTAAAGAGCCTAGGACTTTTCGTGAGGCTATGTCACAAGACGGATGGAAAGAATCCATGCAGGCTGAAATTCGTGCCTTGGAAGATAATGACACATGGACTATGGTTCCTCTACCGCATGGTAAGCGTGCTCTTGGTAGCCAGTGGGTCTATCGGATTAAATACAAATCTGATGACACAGTTGAACGTCTCAAATCTCGCTTGGTGGTCCTTGGTAATCATCAGAAAGAAGGGATTGACTACATGGAAACTTTTGTTCCTGTGGCCAAAATGGTCACCGTTCGAGCCTTTCTTGCCATTGCTGCCTCAAAGAATTGGAAAATGCATCAGATGGATGTGCATAATGCTTTCTTGCATGGTGATCTTCAAGAAGAGCTCTACATGAAACCTCCTACGGGTTTTCATTCCAATCAACCTAATATGGTTTGTCGTCTTCGCAAATCCCTTTATGGTCTGAAGCAAGCCCCGCGTTGTTGGTTCGCTAAGCTTGTGGCTTCCTTGAAACATTATGGGTTCTTGCAGTCTTACTCTGATTATTCCTTGTTCACATTCACTAAAGGTACGATTCATATGAACATTCTTGTGTATGTTGACGATCTTATTATAGCTGGGAACGATTCCGCTGCCTTACAGTCTTTTAAAAAGTATCTAAGTGATTGTTTCAAGATGAAGAACCTTGGCTCCCTGAAGTATTTCTTGGGCATTGAAGTTGCTCATAGCTCCTTGATAAGTGACTATTATATAGTCAATTATCCTAGTTTTTGTATACTTTTACACAAATAAATCATCACTTTTCATTTAGTTTTTAGTACTTTTTACTTACTTTTGTTATTTTATTAGATTTTACGTTTTTGGTATGTTTTATACTTTTTAGACAGGTTTTAGGGTCTTTTTATATATACAAAGGATACATGGACATTTTGGTCCAAAAAGATGAAGGAAAACCAAGCAAAATAAGCACTCCAAGCTGAAAACCATTCGGAGCGGCCGTGCAGCAAAACCAGGAGCGGCCGTGCATCATAGGCCATGGCCGGCCATCTTGGCCCATGGAGTGGCCGAGCACTGAAGTGCCCTGGCCGTGCCAAATCAGGAGCGGCCGTGCAGCTATTTCTGGAGCGGCCGTGCAAGTCTTCAAATTCAAATCCAAATCTGGCGCCAAAGAGGACACGGCCGTGCAAAATCCTTGACACGGCCGTGCAAGTCGTGACTGCAGATGTAAAGGCACCTTTTGATGGCACCCAATTGAAGAGTCTCCTTCCATTTATAAATAGGACCCTTGTAATCAGTCTTATATACGAATTATTAGGGAGAAACTACTGATATTAGATAGATAGAAAGTACAACATTTGTGATAACGATTTTCCAAAGGAATTTGAAGATCAAAGTCATTGTTTTTTTTTGGAGTTACTTTGAAGGAAATAAAAGTGAAGCATTATTCTCAGCACTTGTCTTCTACTTCCATAAGTATTTCTTACTCAACTTTTATTATTGCTTATACATTTAATGGCTTGTGAGTAATCCCCCATATTCTTGGGGTTGGAAACTCAAAAGCATGCTTATTCATCATCTAAAAATGTTTAGTCTTGTCTTCTTTCTTCATCTAAAACAATCTCTTTATATCATTCTCTAAATGCCTTACTTATTGGCGATATCCAATTTGTATGATTCAGTCAATTGAGAGAAGTACCTAGCGGAGAATCTCGATTGACGGAACCATATAAAGAAACTAGGTTCATTGATCACGAGAGTAGTTCAATGGCCTAGGGATGTTCCTTTAATGGAAAGTATGTTGACTTCCGTCCTTAATGGATTCTTACTAATTATGGTCAGCTAGAGATAAGCCGGAATGCCCGTTTGTGACAGGGCGGGGGCAAACATAAACGGATTTCTCAAACAGTTAGGACATAATTAGTGAAGAATACAAACGCTATTGTCCTAGCCCGAAATAGCGTAGGCCTAACATACCATCCTTGCTTTTTATGAAAACCTTTTATTTAAGACAATGAAAATTTGATGAATAAGAATTTGCATATGATTTCCAATCCCAAGAATGCTTCGTTTTATAAGACTTCAATTAAAGTATTTTCTGTTTATGCTCTCTCTGTTATTCTAAAACAAGTTTTATCTACCCCCAATCTTTTCTATATTTTCTAAAGACAAAAATATCCCTTAAAGTAAACCCTGTCTCTGTGGGATCGACTCGTACTTGCACCCGCTATATTATAATAGCCCGTGCGCTTGCGGATATAAAATAAACCGTTAGGTTTCGACTGAACAAGTTTTTGGCGCCGTTGCCGGGGATAACGGTTTACTTTTTATTTTTGTCTTTACTACATAATTTTTAGTTTTTATTTTATTTTTACTATTTAGCTTTCTCGTCCTATAATCTGTTGCGTTTAATTTTTCTTCAAGTGTTTTTCTTATAGTTTATGAAACGGTCTCGGACATTCGTTGACAACTTTGATCCGAAACCCGAAAGAAGCTTTCACGAAAGATTAAGAAGATTTAGAGAAACTTTTAAGAAACACATGGAGGGAGAACAGCAGACACCCGCTAAGACCCTACGGGACTTTGTTAACCCAAGTACCCCGGGAACTAGATCCCCTATTGTTGTGCCGAACGCCGAAGCGGCACACTTTGAGATAAAGCCACGACTTTTGCTTATGGTTATGAATAACCAATATAGTGGCACTGTTTTCGAAGATCCTCATCTCCACATCCAAATATTCTTGGAATACTGTGATACCACGCGTATTCAGAATGTCACCCCGGAAGCAATTCGGATGCGCCTTTTTCCTTTCTCTCTAAAGGATAAGGCGAAACAGTGGTTAATTTCAGTCCCACCCAACTCTTTTACAACTTGGGACCAAATTCAAGAAGCATTCCTTGGACGTTTCTTTCCTCCGAGCAAGACTGCTCAAAATCGGACGAAGATTACAAATTTTAGCCAAACAGGAAGCGAATCACTGTATGACGCTTGGGAGCGATTCAAAGAGCTCCTAAGGACGTGCCCTCACCACGGGCTTGAAAAATGGTTAATTGTGCACACTTTCTACAATGGTCTCACATATAGAACAAGGGAGACAATTGATGCCACCGCAGGAGGTGCACTAATGAATAAGACGGTGGATGAAGCATACGACTTAATAGAGAACATAGCCCTGAATCACTATCAATGGTTCAATGAGAGGGAACAACCGCAGGGGATTCCAGGTAAGTACAATATTGATGTCATTACTACCTTGTCTTCTAAAGTTGATATGCTTCTTAAAAAATTTGAAAACTTTAATGTAAATCCCGTGGCCAACATTAATGTTGTTTGTGAACTATGTGGGTCAAACTCACATAGTACAGAATGTTGTGAATTGCTTAACACTAATTCTAGTGATCAAGTAAACTTTTTTAATTCTTATGGGGAAAAGGGTGGTATGCATTCAAACACATACAATCCTGAGTGGAGAAATCACCCAAATTTTTCCTATAAGAATAACAATATTTTAAACCCACAACCTTCTACACAACCACCGGGATTCACACAAAAGAATTTCAATGGCAATTCTAGTGCTTTCCCTCCCTTAAATCTAAATTGGATCTTATTATGGATTTTATTGTTGAAAGTAAAAACGAACAAGAGAAGACCAATAATGAGTTAAGGGAATCCATTAAGTCATTGAATGCTAGGTTTGATAATTTAGCCGCCCACAATAGAATGCTTGAAAATCAACAAGCTCAACAAGCCGGTACCTCGCATAGACCACAAGGGAGTTTTCCCGGTCAATCGCAAAGGCCCGACGAGCATGTTAGTGCGGTAGAAACTAGGAGTGGAAAAGAAATTATAGATCCCCTTCCTAAGGAAAATATCAAACCGAGTAAGGAGAAAGTTAGTCCAACCCCACCGATGGTTGAGACTAATGAAGATGTTGAAAATGGGACAGAATCCCCTAAGATTTCTAGAAATTTTGACCCTCCAATACCATACCTCCAAAGGTTGGTAAGAGCCAAACTTGATAAACAATTTGCAAAATTTTTAGAAGTCTTAAAATCTATTTATATCAACATACCTTTTACCGATGCCCTTCAACAGATGCCATCTTATGCTAAGTTCTTAAAGGATATTCTTGCAAATAAAAGAAAACTTGAGGAGCATGAGACTGTCGCTTTAACAGAAGAAGTAAGTGCCATTTTACAAAGAGAACTTCCTCCTAAATTAAAAGATCCCGGCACTTTCTCTATTCCTTGCAAAATAGGTAAATATAATGTTGATAATGCTTTGTTAGATCTTGGGGCAAGTGTGAGCCTCATTCCGCTTTCGGTAGGTAAGAAACTAGGTGTGGGGGAAATGAAACCCACCACTATTTCTCTCCAACTAGCGGATCGCTCCATTAAATACCCGATGGGTATTATGGAAGACGTCTCTTGTCAAATTGGGAAATTGATCATCCCGGTTGACTTTGTAGTTCTTGATATGGAGGAAGATCACCAAATTCCAATCATTCTAGGAAGACCTTTTCTTGCCACCGCTGGTGCAATAATAGATGTAAAGAATGGCACTCTTTCTTTAAACATTGGAAATAAGAAAGTCGAATTTAAAGACTTAAATCTCAAGAAATCGTGCCATGAAGTTGACAGTCCTAAGAATGATAACAAAAAGAGTGAAAACTCGCAATCCAAGGACTCAAAAATAATAATTAAAAAGCCCTTAGATCATAATGGTATGAAAAATATGCACCCTAGGCAGCATAATAAAATTGAAAAATCAAAGGGTAGGGGGCCTAAGAAAAAAGGCACACCGGGATGTCGCATGTGCATCAATTATAAGAGCTCAATCACGCCAAAGGGCAAGGAATGGCGAGTTGTTAAGGACAAGAGACCATTACAATACCACTCACCGTCCATTGTTACTGATAAAAAGGGGTCGAGCTTATGACCTTAAACAAGCATCATCGGAATAATAAACCGATGGATTATATTACTATTTATCATAATTTTGTTTACCACCGCATGCTTATCTTTTTACTCTTTGTTTCTTGAAACATTGAGGACAATGTTCATTTCAAGTGTGGGGGGGGTATATCTATCCTTTATTTTTCGCTTTCTAGTTTTTAAATTTTACTTGCTTTCTAGGATAGATTTAATCGCTTTCTAGTATAAATTTCCTTTTTTTACTTAGTTGCATTTTTATTTTTTTTTTTATTTTTTTTGCATGTATAATAGTATATAAAAAAAAAAAAATCCCTATGATGATCAAAAATCATTATCATTATGCTTGCCATTTGTCCTAGTATAAATGCCTTTATCTTTCCTCTCATATTTTCTATACACTTAGAAATCTATAAAAAGGAAAAGTATAAGGGATCTTTTTAGGAAATAATTGAAAGCCTCATAAGTTGGTATAGCACAATATAGAATCTCATCAAGAAAAATGCATATGATTAGAAGGAATTCTTTTATGCTTGGTCATTTATGCAAACTTTGAAAATATTCCTTTAAGATTGTACATTTTTTATCTTTATTAAATATTTATTCCCTTTTTAGAAGCACCTTTTTGTTTGCATCCCTTGAATCACACCCTTTCATAATTTCCATCCTTCCATTTTTCAAATCAAGTCAAAGTAAAACACTTCTATCTTATTGATAAAAGAGTGACAATTGTCACCAAGCCTTAAAAGCAAAAAGAAACATATTATCTCCTAAGTAACTCGGGGCACGGCGTTCGCTGCGACGATGCTTCCTTGCCAAAACGGAAATAATATCCAAAAGTATTCTTGATCTAAGTATTAGGAACATGGGGCTCGCAACCACAATGTCTCCTACTTGAAAGGATCAAAAATAACTTAGGTCTTTTGCAAGAATATAACACGTACAAAAATAAGATAAATTTGTTTGACTTTGACAAGATTTTTCCACTACCATCATCCATTCTTCGCCCTTGTGATTCAAGAATGTAATACAATTCTTCGGAACTTCTAAATTGTGAATAAATATTTATACCTTCTCTTGTACGTCTTAAAGAAATAAAATTCATCTTTTCTAAAAAAATCACTCTAAAAAGTGATAGCTTTTTCTACCAAGAAATAAATCTAAGATTCTTCCTTCTAGCATGCTTTACTTGGTCAAAATTCTATATATGCTATATTAGGTTATTGTCTTGCATTTTATCTCTTTAAAAATATCCCTAAAATATTTTCTTCCTAAAATAAATTTTTTAAAGGTATTCAAAATATGATTAGATAGATAAACGCATTATCTAAGAAGGCAATTTAAGGGCTTGCTACTTTATTTCTGAGGGATCAATCGTATTTTTCTCCCTCTCCGTATTTCATTCTAAGTTTGCTTGGGGACAAGCAAAGGCTTAAGTGTGGGGGAGTTTGATAAGTGACTATTATATAGTCAATTATCCTAGTTTTTGTATACTTTTACACAAATAAATCATCACTTTTTATTTAGTTTTTAGTACTTTTTACTTACTTTTGTTATTTTATTAGATTTTACGTTTTTGGTATGTTTTATACTTTTTAGACAGGTTTTAGGGTCTTTTTATATATACAAAGGATACATGGACATTTTGGTCCAAAAAGATGAAGGAAAACCAAGCAAAATAAGCACTCCAAGCTGAAAACCATTCGGAGCGGCCGTGCAGCAAAACCAGGAGCGGCCGTGCATCATAGGCCATGGCCGGCCATCTTGGCCCATGGAGTGGCCGAGCACCGAAGTGCCCTGGCCGTGCCAAATCGGGGAGCGGCCGTGCGGCTATTTCTCGGAGCGGCCGTGCAAGTCTTCAAATTCAAATCCAAATGGCGCCAAAGAGGACACGGCCGTGCAAAATCCTTGACACGGCCGTGCAAGTCGTGGATCGGCAGATGTAAAGGCACCTTTTGATGGCACCCAATTGAAGAGTCTCCTTCCATTTATAAATAGGACCCTTGTAATCAGTCTTATATACGAATTATTAGGGAGAAACTACTGATATTAGATAGATAGAAAGTACAACATTTGTGATAACGATTTTCCAAAGGAATTTGAAGATCAAAGTCATTGTTTTTTTTTGGAGTTACTTTGAAGGAAATAAAAGTGAAGCATTATTCTCAGCACTTGTCTTCTACTTCCATAAGTATTTCTTACTCAACTTTTATTATTGCTTATACATTTAATGGCTTGTGAGTAATCCCCCATATTCTTGGGGTTGGAAACTCAAAAGCATGCTTATTCATCATCTAAAAATGTTTAGTCTTGTCTTCTTTCTTCATCTAAAACAATCTCTTTATATCATTCTCTAAATGCCTTACTTATTGGCGATATCCAATTTGTATGATTCAACAATTGAGAGAAGTACCTAGCGGAGAATCTCGATTGACGGAACCATATAAAGAAACTAGGTTCATTGATCACGAGAGTAGTTCAATGGCCTAGGGATGTTTCTTTAATGGAAAGTATGTTGACTTCCGTCCTTAATGGATTCTTACTAATTATGGTCAGCTAGAGATAAGCCGGAATGCCCGTTTGTGACAGGGCGGGGGCAAACATAAACGGATTTCTCAAACAGTTAGGACATAATTAGTGAAGAATACAAACGCTATTGTCCTAGCCCGAAATAGCGTAGGCCTAACATACCATCCTTGCTTTTTATGAAAACCTTTTATTTAAGACAATGACAATTTGATGAATAAGAATTTGCATATGATTTCCAATCCCAAGAATGCTTCGTTTTATAAGACTTCAATTAAAGTATTTTCTGTTTATGCTCTCTCTGTTATTCTAAAACAAGTTTTATCTACCCCCAATCTTTTCTATATTTTCTAAAGACAAAAATATCCCTTAAAGTAAACCCTGTCTCTGTGGGATCGACTCGTACTTGCACCCGCTATATTATAATAGCCCGTGCGCTTGCGGATATAAAATAAACCGTTAGGTTTCGACCGAACACTCCTCTGGCCTGTTTCTGTGCCAACGCAAGTATACTTTGGACATTATTTCCGAGATTGGACTATTGGGAGCAAAGCCATCTGGATTTCCTATTGAACCGAATCATAAACTCGGTCTTGCCACTGGTGATCTTCTGGATGATCCAGAACGTTATAGACGCTTGGTTGGTCTTCTCATTTACTTAGCAGTAACCCGTCCAGACTTGGCATATTCAGTTCACATTCTTTCCCAATTTATGAAGGAACCTCGCATAGATCATTAGGATGCAGCATTGCGAGTTGTTCGTTATCTCAAAAGCACACCTGATCAGGGTATTCTTCTTCGTGCTGACAGTGAGCTCACGCTACAAGGGTGGTGTGATTCAGATTGGGCCGCTTGCCCTATTACTCGACGATCTCTTTCTGGATGGCTTGTGTTTCTTGGTCATTCTCCTATATCTTGGAAGACGAAGAAATAAACCACTGTGTCTCGTTCATCTGCCGAGGCCGAATATCGTTCTATGGCGTCCCTTACATGCGAATTAAAATGGTTGAAGGGCTTACTACTAAGCCTTGGTGTCCATCATCCAAGACAATCAACATCTTTTGCGATAGCCAGCCGGCTCTTGACATCGCTAAGAACCCCGTATTTCATGAACGGACAAAGCATATTGAAATTGAATGCCACTTTGTTCGTGACGCCATTTCAGATGGCCTTATTTCTCCTTCCTATGTTTCTACTAAAGCTCTTGGAAAACAACAGTTTGATTTACTAGTTAGCAAGTTGGGCATTCTTAATCCCCATGCTCAACTTGAGGGAGGGTGTGAAGATGTTGAAGCAAGAATTGAAGGTACTGAACAGGTGGGCGACCGCCCAGGAAGAGTGGGCGACCGCCCAGCCTTAAAAACAAACGAAGACGGTATTTCTGTTCACATGGGCGACCGTCCAAGTCCCTGTGGGCGACCGCCCAGGACCAAAATCAAATAACGCTGAAGCTTCTGTTCACATGGGCGATCGCCCAAGTTCCTGTGGGCGACCGCCCATGACCAAAATCTGACGAGATTGTGTTACCAATTTTCGCATGTTTCCTATTTTTCTTTAGATTTGTTTCTACTTTTCCTTTTTCAATTAGAATTCTCTTGGCCAGAAATCATTGTAATATATATATTCTCAAGTTCATTAATGAAAATTCAAGTTTTGAGAAAATTATAATTTGTTTTCCTACACGCAATCTTCAGTTACACGATCGTGCCAAATTATACTTCGCGATTGTGTCCGAGTTTTTGAAGCTGACGTTATGTTAACTTAGCGTAGGATTTTATTTGCAGTCAAAATCCCATCCTTAGTTTAATCGTTTCCTATTTAGAGTTGTGTGTGGAACAAACTTTAAATATTTTTTATCATAACATTGAAAAATTAAGATGATTGAATCCTATTTTCTATTTTCTCATGAACTCTAGTTCATGTTTCTTTAGTATAGTCTATTTAATAGGATATTGATTGTTATTTTTAATAAGTGTGTAAAGTGTTAGAACTATAAATATTTTGCTACAAATAGAATATTACGGAAGAAAGCATATTAGAACTATGTCTTTAAAAAACAAAAATAAAAACTTTTGTAAAAATAAATAAATAAATCAAAGTTTCCCTTTCCAATCCCGTACTCCTATGTACCAATTTCAAGGCAGAGTTGCATCATACTCATATTATGGAAGAAAGCATATTAGAGTTGTACCATTGTTTTCTTTTTAATAAAAAATCCGTACAAGGTTTGCAAACAACTTTTCGTCAATAAACATAATTCACTTCATAAATAAAATTTTCAAATCGGGGTGCCTTAACGGCTAGTACATCTAATCATAATTCAAATGCGAAAAATAATTGTCTTTCCACCTTAACGGCTAGTATCATTCACTAGCTTACTCAACTAAACATTAATTACATACTTCAATCCTCATAAATACGCCGCCATCCTCGCGATTAATCTCCTCCTACTCATTACCTGAGAGGGAAAAAGAATTAAAGGGGTGAGCGAACAATGCCCAGTAAGTTCATACGAAATCTCTCCGGATACTAAGGAAGAGATGACCGAAATGAACGGAGCCAACAACTTCTCGATGAAAGGATAATTAATAAGTCAAGGTAACTTTTACGAGTACAATTCATAAGACACTTTAGGAAATCAAATCGTGGCACTACCACAAAAATGAATAAGGTGGAGATTGTATACACATATGCTTTTCAGTTCCAAGTAACATTACACCTTTTCACGGTGATCCTTGAATAAGATTAAGGTCATTTTCAATCTGTCTAGACCGGATCATATCAAATTAAGGTCATTTCAATCTGTCTAGACCACTCTTATAGAATTAGGTCATTTTAATCTGTCTAGACCAATCTTTTAGGGTTACGGTCATTTCAATCTGTCTAGACTAAGATGTATCATGATCATCAACTACTTCATTAAGTAGCATAAACATGTCTAATACCCTTTTTACTCAGGCTAGACCAAATCCGCATATAGTCCTTTTTACTCGGAGTAAACCAATCCGCATATAGTCCTTTTTACTCGGACTAATTTCTGCTAAGTCCTTTTCAATCAGACAAAGCCAACTATATCCTTTTCAATCAGATATAGCTAACTATACCCTTTTCAATCAGGTATAGCAATTTCCACATATAGTGTTTACATGTAAAATAACACATTAAACAATTTCAATTACTTTAGATACCCATTGAACAAAACATATCAAGGGTAAGATTCAACAAAGAACGATCATACGAGGGATCATTTTGAAAACACTACCTGCCACTTGGTAACATATATACTTTTAAAGACATGGAATCCTAACTCAAGGATTGAAACCAAAAGTCTAAAGAACGTAATCCCTTACCTTGGGTTATTTGCACTTCTTGCACACTAGTCCTTGCACAACCTACAATCATGCAAAATCATACTTAGGTACAAGTAATCTCTATTTACTAAGTACCCACAACTCCTTGTTATTCATTCCATTAACCTACGAGTTAATCTACTTTAACTCTCTCTAAGGCTAATTATCCCCCCATTAGGTTTACAAATCTACCCCTAGGGTTTCCGTACTCAATTCCTACCAATACTCCCTCTATTTCAATTTACACACACCATTCTCACCTTTTCCAGCACACACAAATGCACACAAACACATACAAAACCCTAATTTCTTCCTTTAATCCTCTAGCATGTAACCCTAATCAATATTCAAGGTTAAGATGCCAAAACCCTAATCATTATTCATCAAATGATAGGATCCAAGATTTAATACACAAATCAATAATAACTCATCTTGATTCAAAACCCTAACCTTTCTTCTTGATTTAGGATCTAGGTTTTCTATAGTTTTCTAAATAGAAACTAATATAAAAGGGAAGATGTTGAATGTTTTACCTTTGGATTCAGCTAGGATCTTCTTCCTTCTTTCTTCTCTCTTTCTTTCTTTCTCCCTTAGCCGCTCCTTTCTCTCTCTCTGGCCATCCCTTTTCCTCTTATGTCTGTCTCTTCTCCCAGTGCCTCTCTCTCACTCTAACTCTCTCTCTCTCTCTCACTCTCTCTCTATGCGATTTCCCTGACTGGCTGTATCCTTCTTTCTTCTTTGCGTAAGTAACAAAACTGAAGAGCCATCCTCACTTAAATCCCTTGGCTGCCTAGGACACTAAAAGCCTTCATCTATTGTCTTCCATCAGTTTAAAAAAATGAAGAGGCTCCTAGGATTAATGCAATCTAATTACTTGGGTTCCCTAATTTTCCTAAGCCCACAATGGTAAGTAAGTCCAACCCAAAAATATAACCCAAGCCCAATAATCCTAGTCCATCTAGGAAATAAACCCAATTAATTAATCCAATAACATAATTAATTAGTTTAAGAAAATAATACTTAATAAATAAATGAAATAAAAATTTGGGTTATTACATTCTTACCCCCTTAAAAGGGTTTGGTCCACCAAACCAAACGCACTCATTCCGAAAACAGGGCGGGATTCGATTCTCGCATCTCGCTCTCGAGCTCCCACGTTGCTTCTCTTTCTGGGTGGTTTCTCCATCGCACTTTCTCGTACGGAATTATTCACTTTCTCAAATTCTGATCTTTCCGATCCACCATTTCACAGGTTGTGCATCATAACTCAGATCGGCACGGAATTTGAGCTGTTTATACTCAATCATATGACTCGAATTTGCCGTACCTTATCTGCGGTCATTTTGACAAATTTTCGGTCCCGTCGTCTTCCTTTCTTCAACTTCATTCTAAGAAGCAAGCTATCTACATTTTCGTCCATATAATGTTTCATACAGTGTCATACCGACGCTAGTCTGAATGGTCCTTTCTGACTGTCCATCTGTCTGCGGCGAAAAGTTGTACTCATCATCAACTCAGTACCCAATGCCTGTTGTCCACTCTTCCAGATAGCTATATTCTCCCATTCCCATTCTGGTATTGGTAATGACTGCAATAGTCTTACCGACTTCTGGTGTTCACTCTTCACGTTCAGACCTACCAAACATCTCCATACGAATTATGTCACAACTACTTTCACGTTATTCCACCCACAATGATTCCCTTAGGTTCCTACACATCTTTGGACTCCCAGAATGTATTTGAAAATACACTTCCTGCATAATCCCTCTGCTTGTATCCTTATTACTAGGTACCCAAATTCTCGATTGATACCTTAAAATCTCATTGCCTTCTATACAAAAATCTATTACCCTCCCTTTTTCCATACTCCAATACATCCTCACGGTCTTCATCTATTCTTTGTGCTTTCATGATTCAGTATAATAGTGTTAGCTAAACACCCAACTGAGCCACATACCCTTTAACTCTCACTTCTATACTTGAAACCTCAATGCTATTCCATGCACTTACCCCCTTAGAATTCAACGTCGCTAAGGTTCCTCGATTCTTCCTACTCAAAGTATTGGCCACTTTATTGACCTTCTCGGGTGATATAAATCGTACAATCTCCTTAAGCAGTCTTAACCATCTCATGTGCCTCATATTCAATTCTTTCTGGGTGAAAATATACTTAAGACTTTTATGATCTTTATAAATCTGACAAGTTACCCCCTACAAATAATGTCTCCATATCCTCAATGCAAAGACTACTGCTGCTAACTCCAAGTCATGGGTGGGATAATTCTTCTCATGGTTCTTCAGTCACCTTGACGCATAAGCTATAACCTTATCATTTTGCATTAACACGCATCCTAACCTCTTAAGCGATGCGTCGCTATAGATCACAATTCCGTCCGATCCAGATGGTAAGTAAGAACTGGTGCGGACACTAACCTTCGCTTCAGCTCCTGAAAAATTTTCACATTCTTCCGACCAAATAAACCTTTTTTTTTCTTTTCTGTGTTAACCTTGTTAACAACACTGATAACTTTTGAGAATCCCTCGACAATTCTTCGTTAATATTCCGCTAATCCCAAGAAACTTCTTATCTCGCTAACGGTGGTTGGTCTCTCCCAATTCACTAATAGCTTCTATTTTTTTTGTTAGATCTACTGCAATCCCATCCTTAGATACCACAAGCCCTAAGAATGCTACTTTCAACAACCAAAATTCACACTTCTTGAATTTCGCATACAACTTCTGTTCCCTTAAGATCTGCAGTACTAACCTTAAATGTTCTTCATGCTCTTCCTTAGTCTTAGAATACACCAAGATATCATCTACAAATACAATTACACATTTATCCAAAAACTCCTAAAATATCCTATTCATCAATTCCATAAATAATGCTGACGAGTTCGTCAGTCCAAACAGCATAACCAAAAACTCATAGTGACCGTACCTTGTCCTAAAGACCGTCTTCGAAACATCCCCCTTTTTCACTCTCAATTGATGATATCCCGATCTCAAATCTATCTTCGAGAAATAACACGCTCCTCGAAGTTGGTCAAACAAGTCGTCAATCCTCGATAACGAATACTGATTTCTTACCGTCACTTTATTCAGTTCTCGATAATCGATACACATCCTCATCGATCCATCCTTCTTCTTCACAAATAATACCGATGCACCCCACGGTGAAACACTCAGCCTAATCAAACCTTTATCCAACAATTCTTGCAATTGTTCCTTCAATTCTTTAAGTTCAGCCGGCACCATTCTGTACGGTGCTTTGGATATCGGTGCGATTTCTGGTACTAAATCTATGGAAAATTCCACCTCCCTTTCTGGTGGTATTCCTGGCAAATCTTCTGGAAACACATCCTTAAAATCTCTGCCCACCGAAAAACTTCTATACTCACTTCTTTCTTGTCCGTCTCGCCAATATAGGCCAAGAACCCTTCACCTCCTTTTCGTAACACCTTCCGATCCTTCATTACCGAAATAAGACCCGATCGGATTCTCGGTTCTGATCCTTGAAAATAAAACTCTTCCCCAGATTGCAATCTGAAAAGTACTTTCTTCCTAAAGCAGTCTACCTTAGCATGGTAAGCAACTAACCAATTCATCCCCATGATAATGTCAAATTTGTTCATTTCCAATTCAATGAAATCAACCTCAAGTCCTTTATCTCCTATTTTCAAAGGACACCTCTTATAAGCAGATGAGATGGGGATTGACCCTCTAGTCGGAGTATCTATCACCAAAGGTATTGCTAACGCATCATGTTTCAATTTCATGTGCTTTGCTAAACGAGTACTAATAATATAATAGGTAGCGCCAATATCAATCAATGCATACACACTACGAGTAAAAAAATATAAAGTGTACCTACCACGACGTCATTAGTGGCTCTTGGGTTCTGGACATTTCCATTTCGGATGCCCTACTTTATCACAGTTGGAGCACTTCCTATCTTTATACCAACATACATTCGTCTTATGACTCCTTTCACACACTTTGCACTTTTCCTTGTATTCTCGATCTTGAGTGTCACTTCGATTCACGTCTCTGCAGTTACCGTAGTTCTTGTTCGAATAATAGTTATTAGCAACCTCTTTCCCACGATTCTCATCCGTAGCCTTCCTCTTTTTGTTATTGGTTCTATCTCAATTCCAGCTTCCGGCAAACCCCTTGGTTCCACTCGTCTCTTCCTCCCCTATCCTTTCTCTGTCCAGCACTAGTTGCGCTTGCGGCTGTGGCTGAGCCAAGGTTGCAATTATCTGACAAAGACTTGCTACTGTCTGGTTCAGCGCTTGTAGGAGGTTTGCCAGGTCTTGATTTGGCTGCTCCTGGTTGTTTCGTCCGTTGCTTGCATTGGCGTTGCTCTGGTTGTACCTCCACATCTGAGGATGATAACATAGTAATCATCTGTATTACGAAATGACTCATTACCACTCACGCCAAATACCCTTAGTGCTCATACTCGCTACTTCTATAGCATTTATTTAAAATAGGTCGTCTCAATAGACTTGCATCATATAACTGGTCCATTCACTAGACCATCGATCATTCAGTAGACCGACCTCACATATATAGATCATTTCAATAGATAAAAATCACATTTAGAGGTCATTTTATTAGCCCATTGGTCGTTTCAATAGACCAAAATTACTTCTACAGGTCGTTTCAATAGACCAACTCATATTAACACTTGGCCGTTTCAATAAGACGATTTCTATTCTCATTGGTCGTTTCAATTGACCAATCTTTCTCTGTTCCAGTTAACATATCAATTTAATACTAGAGAATAAATTTCAATTCAAAACACCATGCCACAAAATATACACTAACTTGATTTCATAAAAGAGGACTTCAATTTAAAACAATAACATCCTTAAAATGCCAATAACTGAACTAAATTATCACTTATTCTTCTAGAAGCAACAAAATAGATTCCCAACCTTATTCACAAAGTTGCACTCTTCCTAGGTCTTCCTCTTGACACTCTCACCTTGTTCTTGGATCCCTTTGATCTTCCTCGGGTCCTACGCTCAGGTGTCACTAGTGGTTCATCATCATCAATTTCAATTGGTGCAACTTCACTCCCTATCATCTCCTCAGCTATATCTTCTATAGTATTTTCATTCACTAGGTTGCCTTTATTGGGCACTCCTGTCACTAGCATAGCGGCCCTCAAATCTCGTAGTTCAAAATACCACTGATCTGTTTGCTCTATAATTTCCTTACGGTACTCCTCTTCCCTAACCACTTCTTCCTTTGCCTCTTTCAAAGCATTGCTAAGCCTCTTAATCCTTGACACATACCCTTTGATTGACTTCGCTCTCAGGGACTTACGCCTCCAATTCATTATCCAAGCTTTACTATCTCTGGCCATTCCTATAATTAAAACATGACCACTATTAGTATTTATATAAGTTCAACATCAATCACAATTTATGTTCCAACTTAAGAGTAGTCCTTCAGATTACTAGGAGAATCTTGTTATACTTCAAAAGGGATCTTATTCTAAGTTCTTTCCTAAAATAGTAAGTTTCTCAAAATAGAAAATTTCCAAAAATAGAAAGTTCCTCAAAATAACAAGTTTCCTTAATTAGAAAATTTTTAATTATGGCAGGTTTCCAATATAGAAGGTTCTAGTTAGACCCAATCATGGTTGAGTACTACTCTCTTCAAATAGTCTTAAACTCTAAGATCTCCCATGTGACCTAAAGCCAAAGCTCTGATACCAACTGTAACGACCCCAACTTTTCATCAATAAACATAATTCACTTCATAAATAAAATTCCCAAATTGGGGTGCCTTAACGGCTAGTACATCTAACCATAATTCAAATGCGGAAAATAACTGTCTTTCCACCTTAATGGCTAGTATCGTTCACTAGCTTACTCAACTAAACATTAATTACATACTTCAATCCTCATAAATGTGCCGCCATCCTCGTGATTAATCTCCTCCTACTCATTACCTGAGAGGGAAAAAGAATTAAAGGGGTGAGCGAACAATGCCCAGTAAGTTCATACGGAATCTCTCCGGGTACTAAGGAAGAGATGACCGAAATGAACAGAGCCAACAACTTCTCGATGAAAGGATAACTAATAAGTCAAGGTAACTTTTACGAGTACAATTCATAAGACACTTTAGGAAATCAAATCGTGGCACTACCACAAAAATGAATAAGGTGGAGATTGAATACACATATACATTTCAGTTCCAAGTAACATTACACCTTTTCACGGTGATCCTTGAATAAGATTAAGGTCATTTTCAATCTGTCTAGACCGGATCATATCAAATTAAGGTCATTTCAATCTATCTAGACCACTCTTATAGAATTAGGTCATTTCAATCTGTCTAGACCAATCTTTTAGGGTTACGGTCATTTCAATCTGTCTAGACCAAGATGTATCATGATCATCAACTACTTCATCAAGTAGCATAAACATGTCTAATACCCTTTTTACTCGGCTAGACAAAATCCGCATATAGTCCTTTTTACTCGGACTAAACCAATCCGCATATAGTCCTTTTTACTCGGACTAATTTCAGCTAAGTCCTTTTCAATCAGACAAAGCCAACTATATCCTTTTCAATCAGATATAGCCAAATATACCCTTTTCAATCAGGTATAGCAATTTCCACATACTAGTTCACAGGTACAAGAACACATTAAACAATTTCAATTACTTTAGATACCCATTGAACAAAACATATCAAGGGTAAGATTCAACAAAGAACGATCATACGAGGGATCATTTTAAAAACACTACCTGCCACTTGGTAGCATATATACTTTTAAAAACATGGAATCCTAACTCAAGGATTGAAACCAAAAGTGTAAAGAACGTAATCCCTTACCTCGGGTTATTTGCACTTATTGCACACTAGTCCTTGCACAACCTACAATCATGCAAAACCATACTTAGGTACAAGTAATCTCTATTTACTAAGTACCCACAACTCCTTGTTATTCATTCCAATAACCTACGAGTTAATCTACTATAACTCTCTCTAAGGCTAATTATCCCCCATTCGGTTTACAAATCTACCCCTAGGGTTTTCGTACTCAATTCCTACCAATACTTTCTCTATTTCAATTTACACACACCATTCTCACCTTTTCCAGCACACACAAATGCACACAAACACATATAAAACCCTAATTTCTTCCTTTAATCCTCTAGCATGTAACCCTAATCAATATTCAAGCTTAAGATGCCAAAACCCTAATCATTATTCATCAAATGATAGGATCCAAGATTTAATACACAAATCAATAATAACTCATCTTGATTTAAAACCCTAACCTTTATTCTTGATTTAGGATCTAGGTTTTCTATAGTTTTCTAAATAGAAACTAATATAAAAGGGAAGATGTTGAATGTTTTACCTTTGGATTCAGCTAGGATCTTCTTTCCTTCTTTCTTCTCTCTTTCTTTCTTTCTCCCTTGGCCGCTCCTTTCTCTCTCTCTGGCCATCCCTTTTCCTCTTATGTCCGTCTCTTCTCCCAGTATCTCTCTCTCACTCTAACTCTCTCTCTCTCTCTCTATGCGGTTTCCCTCACTGGTCATCTCCTTCTTTCTTCTTTGCGTAAGTAACAAAACTGAAGAGCCATCCTCACTTAAATCCCTTGGCTGCCTAGGACACTAAAAGCCTTCATCTATTGTCTTCCATCAGTTAAAAAAAATGAAGAGGCTCCTAGGATTAATGCAATCTAATTACTTGGGTTCCCTAATTTTCCTAAGCCCACAATGGTAAGTAAGTCCAACCCAAAAATATAACCTGTTGTGGGTAAATTGAGGATTGCTACATCTTGAATAGTTGCCAGCATATCATCATCTTCACACCCCTGGACAAGGTAAAATTTACTTTGATAATTAATTCATTATTTAATTATTTATGTTATATATTTTATTACAGGTATAAAAGAATGTGGGAAAAACATATTCTATGGACCCACTTCAATGGTTGAGAAGACCAAGTCAAGATAGAGATAACATGGCCGAAATTCTAGGGAAGTTTGTTAGGGTTTAAGTTATCTTCAGTTATTTTTTCTATTTAAAAGCTTATGGTTGGAACACACACACGCATTACTCACACACAGTTCACAAACACATTGTAATCCGCCATAGCTTCATACTTTGTAACTCAGAAAGATTAATACTATTATTTGGGAATGTAGGTGCTCATAATCACCTCCCGAGGTTTTGTGCCGGCGAGATAGTTATCTCAAGGATTTTCCTCGTTACATGATCGAGCAATCTTAATTCCATTGTCACACCGATTATATTCCATGGCACCTTCCTCAACTTTATTTTGAATTTCTTCATTGTTGATTGTTTTTTACCAAAACAGTTTGGCGCCCACCGAGGGGCCATTGGTTTTTTAATCGGTTTAAAATCCTTACATTTCTACCATGTCTACCCAACCCATGACTTCCGCCGTCAGCAAAACCATTCCTAGCAGTGCGAATCCCCAAACCAGTAGCAGGCCAACAACCGGAGGCCAAGAAACATTGCCTCCTCCTCCGCTTGTGAATTCTGGCAAGAAGCAGATTTCACCATCTCCTGATCTTGAGATTAAAAACATGCTTGTGCTGATGAAAAACCAGCTGGATCGCAAACAGAATAGCACCTCCTTGACAGCATAAAGCTTGATAAAGGTGTAAAAGGAACAAGAGTTGCTCTCTAAAAGAATGGATGTTGTCTCTCCTTACCGTCCTAGGGTCCTTGATTTCAACATTGGGGACATCTCTCAAACTTTCAATGAATACCTTCCAATGGCATCATCTGTAAGGATGTCGTCATCACCAATCCTGTCGTCTTCTCCCCCCATAACGACTTCTGTGACGATGTCGACACCCTTAGCCACCAGTGCCTACAGGATGACTTTTCCAGAAGGACCCATCTTCACTAATAGCACCGTTCTGACGTCCTCTGCAGATAATGCTAATCCTTTTGTTAATTTCAATACTAGTTCTGCCTTGGATAATACTGCTCGTGCTACTAACCCTTTTGTAGGTACCTACATTGCAAATCAGCTTCAGGAGTTGAGAGATATGATCATGAATGTGCCAGGTGTCACCCCGCCTATCTAGCAGGTCTCCCCAACGTGTTACAATTAGTCTCGCTTTACTCCAGCAATTGCGCATATCGACATCCTGAATGGATTTAGCATTCCTGCCATGAAGTTGTATGATGGAAGTTCTGATCCTGAGGAGCATGTCGCCCACTACCAAGAAAAGATGGAGATCGTTCGCATTCCGCTCTAGTTTCATGAGGCTTATTTGTGTCGAGGGTTCGGTTCGACATTGGTAGGACCAGCATTGAAGTGGCTGATCCGTCAACCTCCTGGTTCCATTGGCTCATTTGCTCAACTTGTCAACTTGTTCAATAATCAATTCTCTTGCAGCCGGCAATTTGAGAAGCTCACAAATGATCATTACCGTATCACCCAGCAGCCCATCGAAGCCTTAAAGGACTATGTTAATAGGTTTAATAAAGAAGTTCTGGAGATCCCCAACCTGGAAGATAGAGTCGTCTCACCAAAGACAAAGCAGATCCAGACCCTACTACAGAAATGACCATAACAAAGTCAATTATGTGGAAGATGATGGAGATGATGACGATTTTGAATCTCCTAAAATTTCTGATTATTGTTTCTCTGTTGATGTTTCAGGTATCCTATGTGCAATGAGCAATATTGGAGATAAAGCAAGGTGGCCTCGAAAGACTGACAAGTCATCTGGCTGGAGGGATAAATCCAAGTGGTGTGCTTACCACGAGGATTTTGGACATCTTACCGAAGATTGCATCGCCTTGAGGAAAGAGATTAGTTACCTGTTGTCTAAGGGACATCTTAAAGAGCTCCTTGGGAACCGCAAGACCAAGACGGAGAACAAAGAGCCCGTTGCAACCAGACCGCCATCTCCTCCACCGGTAACAAAGGTATTTAATATTATTAGTGGTGGTTCTGATATTTGTGGTACTTCTTATTCTGCAGCTAAGAGATTTGCCAAGCAAGCTAAGGATGAGAAGCCTGAGAGATCCTCAAAGATGTCGCAGCTCACATCCCAAGATGTCATCTCCTTCGAAGAAAGTGACAGGGACAATGTTATGGATCCTCATCATGACGCCTTGGTCATTGCACTCCAGATCGCCAATTGCAAAGTCAGACGTATCCTAGTAGATGGGGGCAGTTCTGTGAACCTCATTATGCTGGATGCCTTGAAGGAAATGAAGATCCCTGAAGATAGCATTGTAAAAAGAACCTCCGTGCTCGTGGGCTTCAGTGGAGAAACCAAAAGCACAGTGGGTGAAATTACACTTCCAGTTTATGTCGAAGGTATCAACTCCATGGAGAGATTCTGCGTAATTGATAGTGCAACATGTTACAATGTGATTCTGGGAAGACCTTGGATCCATGGAATGAAGGCAGTACCATCCACCTATCACCAATGTGTCAAGATGTCGACACCCTGGGGAGTTGTCAAGGTTTATAGTGATCAGCAGTCAGCTAAAGAATGTTATATGACTTCCATGAAGGCATCGACGTCTCCCAAGATGGCATAGCAATTACAGAGAAAGGCTCGTGAGGTTCTGGAGGCGAAGGAGCATGGCCTGAAAGAGATACCATTAGACCCCTCAAACCCGGACCTCAAGGTGCTGATTGGTCAAGACATTCCAGCAGAAATTGAAGAAGATCTTGTCAACCTCTTGAAAAGCAGGATTAAGAGCTTCGCCTGGAAGCATGAAGATATGACAGGCATCAGCAAAGATGTCATCACCCACAAACTCAACATTGATCCATCCTTCAGACCAATTCACCAAAAGAGACGAAAGTTTGGACAGGAGAGGAATCTGATCATTCAAGAAGAAGTAGATAGATTGCTCAAGGCTAAGATGATCAAAGAGGTCGAATACCCAAGATGGTTAGCAAACGTGGTGGTGGTAGAAAAGAAGAATGGCAAGTGGAGAGTTTGTGTCGACTTCACAGACTTAAACAAAGCCTGTCCCAAAGATCTTTTCCCCTTGCCACATTAATACTTTGGTAGATGCTACTTCTGGACATGAAGTGTTGACCTTCTTGGATGCATCTTCAGGATTTCAACAAATCCAGATGGAGCCATCCGACCAAGAGGATACCGCCTTCATCACCCCAACAGGTATTTATTGTTATATTGCAATGCCTTTTGGACTAAGAAATGCAGGTGCTACATACTAGAGGCTAGTCAACATGATGTTCAAAGAGCAGATTAGGGACACCATGGAAGTATACATCGACGATATGGTGATAAAGTCAAAGAAAGCTGAAGATCATGTTCGGGATCTTACTCAAGCATTTGACATCCTGGACAAAGTCAACATGAAGCTGAACCCAGCAAATTGGAATTTTGGCATGAAGTCCGGTAAATTCTTGGGCTACTTGGTGACGCAAAGAGGGATAGAGGGAAGCCCAGAGCAAATAAAAGCCATCATCAATCTAACGTCACCTAAATCCATCAAAGATGTTCAAAGATTGACAGGAAAAGTGGCGGCATTGAATCGATTCATCTCAAAATCCTCAGACAGATGCAAGACATTCTATGACATCTTGAAGAAAAATTCAAGATTCGAGTGGACTGAAAAGCATGAACAAGCCTTTCAAGATTTAAAGCTGTACTTGTCAAGGCCTCTGAAATTACCCGGATTTCGCGCGCGGCGAAAGGCGGTTGTCTTTCGCGAAGGGTTGGTGTCTGAGACCTCGCTTTCGGGAAGGAGAGGAGTCGCCACGCGGTTTTGTATTTTGAGCCCAAACGTTGAAAAATGGCTTTTGGTTGGAAAATGGTGTCGTTTTTATTGGTAGCAAACACTTAAAAAAAGGCTTTGAAAAGGGGGTCATTTTTATTGGTAGCAAAAATGAGAAAAAAGCTTTTTGAGTACCAGAGATTGTTAGGTTCGGAGGTCACGTTACGTTTCGGGAAGAATATTATGAGATCACCCGAAACGCCTCGTATGACGAGTCTTTCTACCTTTCTCGAAAATGTGTGCGTGTGTGTGTGGGTGTTTGCATTTTGAAAATGGGGGCTTGAATGACAAGATTAATCTTGGTTTGAATGTCAAACGTTGATTTTTGTGATTCTGTTTGAAAAGGCGAGCGTTTGAATGACAAACGTCGGTTTTGGAGTTTTTTTAAGGAAAAAGTGACACGAGAGCTGATTTTAACTGTTTAACTTAAGTGTCAAATGTTGACTTTTAAGAAAAGAGCGTTTGAATGTCAAACGTCGGCTTTTAAGTTTGAAGATGATCGTTTGGATGCCAAACGTCATTTCGCAATTGGTAACCTCGCACGCCCTAACCTTGCTTTTAATTGATATACTTGCTCATTGCATTCATATATCTTGCTTGGGACTTGGCATTTTATTCATAAAGATCACATCTTTATCACCCCCTTTCCCTTTTGCATGCATTAAGACCTCATTTGTCATAAAAATGTAGTCTTTTTCATAAAGGTGCATCCTTTGCACCTAAAACCCCCATTTTCAAATAAAAATGTCATTTTTATGCATCATTTGCACATAAAAATCCAATCTTTTTCAATAAAAATGCATCATTTGCATAAAAATCATGTCTTTACATTCAAAATGCATCCTTTGCAATAAAGATCACTTCTTTAAATCAAAAAGCATCCTTTGCAACCCAAAAATGTCTTCTTTTCACTAAAGTGTCATTTTTATCATACATTTCCCCATGTCCCCATTAATAACCTTGGAGCGGACCGGTGTAAAAGATCCTATCTTTACATCGTTCCTTCCATTAAAGGTTCATGATCTCTTTAGAAAGGGATAACCTTGAACCCGATATCTCCGATTATCACTTAAGACGAGCATGAAGCATCTATATGAGCTCAATCGTCTTAAGGTGTAGGATTGATGGGTTAAGGACATTTCCTTCCTAAAGAACCTCATTTTGAACTATAAAAGGGAGTCATTCTCTCGATCACGCAAGTCCCGAGGTTAAAAAAAGCGATGATCACAAGTCCAAGATGAGGGCGGGATCATAATCCCGAATACATAAAATCCAAGAAATCCCGAGCGACAACCAACAAATGGTTTGTACGTCCGGAAGACGACTTGGGACATTCCCTCCTTATTTTCAAACACATGCACACAAGAAAGTACGCAAGCAAGCACGATTACTGAAATCTTGGGAGACTTGCTCCGGCAAGGCACTTTGGGTGAACGCCAAACGTTCTTCCCAAGGGGTAACTTAACCTCCGAACCCAAGTAAAAACCTTTTTTTCAAAGTTTTGAGGTAATCAAAATGGCGTGGCGACTCCGTTTTTCAAATTAAACCGGATGTCTTCAAACTCGCGTGAATCCAACAAGAATTTGGGCACCACATTCACAGTTTGGCGACTCCGCTGGGGATAACCCAAAGGAGAAAAGCTTTCATTTTCAAAACAAAAAAATCGATACTCGGTATATAGGTGGACCCCACTTAACCTTCCTGTATCGCTCCCTAACCCGGGGCTTGGGATAACCGGTGGTTTAACAATCCCACGTACCAGTACCCCTTTTCGAAAAAAAATTTGGAAAAATAAAAAGCTTTTCCCTTTGAGCGGGTTAGACTCCCGTCACTGATTTTATTAATCGTGCTTTCTTTCTTTACCTTGCATTGCATCATTTGCATCTTGGACTTTGTCCATACTTTGAGCATAAAATAAATCGCAAAGGAGTGGAACCTGGAAAATTGATCCATGCAGTCGTACGGCTCAATCCTCCTTGGATTCTGACCGGGCGACCTCAGTGGCAATTCCACCAGGAAAAATCAGGGTTAATCTGGCAGTCCTAGCAGCTTGGGGCTACTCAGCTCCATGATCTGATCGGCTCCTTAAAATTTACGTGCTTACGTGTTGCATTTTCCCCGTCCCGAAAATCATTCCTTTAAAACACATTCTGAAAATCTCTGTTTTAACTCAAAAAGGAATATTTTTAGGAGACCGCACACTACGCGCACCTGATATATCCTGTACACTTTGCACGCACGTCCTTCAAACCCGAGGGTGGTTCCAGTTGCAGTCACGGACAGCCTTACGATGCTCCCGGGCGCGCACGGAATCATCCCAACCTCCCACGGGCAGCCAAAGGTCGACCAATGCACAGTCCGTGTCACACGTTTCAAAAAACCGTGACTTTTTGGTTGGTTTTTGGTCTAGTCCGTGTCATATAGCCCAGTTGCATACCCTCGTAAAGGTCAAGCCTTAGTTCATAACGGAAGCCAAGATTTTTCGCTCAAGCGAAACCCTGCCGAAATTCCGACAAGGAAAAATCGGTGGGATCTTGACTCCGACATTGACTTTGACCTTGACCCACACGAAATGCGTAAGAGTCAAGACCGAGTCCTTGCCAAAAAATCAAAAGATCTTTCGCTCAAGCGAAGCTCTGCCAAAGTTCCGACAAGGAAAAATTGGCAAGATCTTGACCGGCATTGACTTCGATTCTGACTCACGCACTGCGTATGCAACGAAGTTCAATGTGACACTGTGTCATCCGGCTTTTGCCGCCCGACCCATGCCTATTATTTTCTCGGACATTACCGAAAGTCAAAACGTCATTTCGCTCAAGCGAAACTCTGCCAAAACTCTGTTAAGGCAGAGAGACGAGACTTTCTCGGTATTGCCTTGACCATAATCCGCATCGCTCGTGCGTTGAAAGGTCCTATGACCCGCTAGACCCGTTAGGAGCGTTCTTTACTCTCGGTCGGTGGGATCCGCGTGCCCTATAGGACCCTCGCCCGGGCCGTCCACCCCGGGAGGTCGAAATACAGTGGAATACGAGGGCTTATAGACGTAGTGACGGAACCCACCGATCCAGATCTAGAGTAGTTGCGAAAAGAAGGGCAAACCCCTTTTCCAACCAAATAGAAATAAATAAAAGACATTGTTTTAAGTAAACTTGAACAATTAATGTAATCATAATTGCATGGTCCTGTCTCTGAAATCCCTAATCGAGACCTCCTCGGTCCGATTTCCTATCTCGACCTTTCATGGTCAAACCCCTAATCGAGACCTCCTCGGTCCGATTTCCTATCCCGACCTTTCATGGTCAAATCCCTAATCGAGACCTCCTCGGTCCGATTTCCTATTTTCCTATCCCGACCTTTCATGGTCAAATCCCTAATCGAGACCTTTTCGGTCCGATCTCCGATTTTCGATCTTGTCTTTTCAAGGTCTCATCTTTTCCGATCAATTAGGATTAGGAGAAAATGTGTTTTAAGCAAAAGTTAAGCGATAAGTGCATGTTACTTGAGCTTTCAGCCTAAACACTTGCCCCCGAGTCTAAACCTCACCCATCTCCGAGTCTAAACCTTGCTTACCCCTAGTCTAAACCTTATCCACCTTCGAGTCTAAACCTCACCCATCCCCGAGTCTAAACCTTATCCACCTTCGAGTCTAAACCTCACCCATCTCCGAGTCTAAACCTTGCTTACCCCGAGTCTAAATCTTGCCTACCCCTAGTCTAAACCTTGCCTATCCCTTTCCCGCAGCGAGAAAGAAGTGGACGAGAATACCGGGTCAGCAACTTGTTAGCGCAAAATTCTCTAGCTCGCGTAATCCTCGGCTTGTCGGGCCGTAGAGTCAGAATGGCCGATTTGACAGAAAACAGCAGTGGTTTGGGTAATCAGATGACTAGGGAAGAAGAGCTAGCCTTAGCCCTGGAAAAGAGTCATAAGGTCCATGAGGAACAGCAAGCCATGATCATTGATGCGCTCCGTAGCCATAGGGTTCAGATAGTGGTCGAAGCCAATGGTTCCCTGGTAGAAGATGAAACTCCAGATGCAGCAATTTCAGCTCCTCTATCCTATAACCAATGCCCTCCCCCATCCACATATGATCCCTTGCCAAGGACTACCCCTTTGCAGTCCTTTCCAATGTCCCAAGCCATCAGGGTCCCGATGCCCTCACCTCCTCAGATAAGACCCAGCTTTGTTCACTACCAACAGAGAGCAAATGCTACAGCTACCCCGATTTCTCAGCCCTAGTCGAGGTTCGAGGTCATCATCTTGGAATGGGTCAGCTTACCGCTTCACGCCCCCATTAGTTTTAGGTCATCATCTTGGAATGGGTCAGGTTGCGGCTTCCCAAGCCCGACAGGTTTGATATGACCCCGCAAACCAATTTGGATCAGTTCCTCCTCAGCTCCAAGCTCTACCCCTCTCCTCCAGTTAGGAAGTCGACAAGGTCAAATGCTCCTCATCCAATTTTGCACTCACCGTTATGCAAGTTGCTCCTGCCACCAAGTACAAGATATACACATTGCTCTTCCAGCCACGTTCCTCGGTGTGGTCAAGACACGTTCAGCCCTACTTTTATGGTGCCTCGAACCTCATATCTTCAACAGTCATTTGGATCAAGCACTCGGCACTCCCGGTATTCAACTATTACGAGCCATATATCCCCATCTTCGACAGCTGTCAGACCCTATGAGGCCCCTTATGAGTCTCACCACTCCCGATCCTTTGGTTCGTATTCCTATGCTTCAAGTTTGACTTACAAGGAAGGTTACGGTCACGGTCACGCTTTGAATGCTCAGACTGTCATCTCTCCCACCAGGGTACTTCCTACTGTGGTTTCATTTGCGATGCCAATCTTGTGGCGGGGTCGTGTGGTCCTAATGCTCCTATTGACTCGTTCGAAGGAATATTGGTAGAGCCAATTAAGAAAATACAGAAAAGCCTAGCACAAAGTGTCGACAATCGCTCGACTCAAGCCATCTCACCCTACCAATCTCGCGCATCTGACACAAAGGAGTCGAATCTTGACGCTTACATTGATGATTACATAAAAAGGGTTCGTGCACGGAGAAGCACTTCTGGTTTGAAAATGTCTCGCCGCTATAGACCTTACCCTTCCAACACGGCTGCAACATCTGGTAAAGGAAAGAAGGCATTGTGTACAATGGACGACATCAAGAAGGTACCAATAAATAGTGGTCCTCCAAGACAACGAGAACATTTTGATGATTTTGGGATACCCATGGGCTTAATCTTCAAGGCTTTAGTAAAGCTAGGCCTCCTGGAGCCCCTTAGAGACTACCATCCAAAGAGCTCAAATACACTCCTCGACATGAATGAGCATTGCACCTTCCATAGTCATTATGGCCACACAACCGACAACTGTATAGCCTTGAAGAGAGCGGTCCAAGGGTTAATCGAAGCAGGCAAGCTTGAGCGCCCCAATGGACCAAAACCGACGGACTGCTCGTAATGGTGACCAAGTCAATGACCAAGGTTCGGATCAAAGAGCATCAAGAATTTACTTCCAATGCCGAAGGGTAGAAATGTAGTCCGACAATAAGAGTAGCTAGACTAGGGTCTACCTATCCTTAATCAAGATTAAAAAAAAACAAAAAATAGTCTCTCAGTCAACCTTCGTAGGTTCTAGTACTTTTATCTTTCAATCAAGTCCTCCTCGGACATTGTAATTAGTCTTCAATTTTCTATAAAAGAGTCTTCTTCTTTTCTTGCTAGACTTAAGACATTATTTGCACACCTACATTACATTTAATGAAATGGTTTTATTTTATATGATCATTTGCATTGCTCAACGAATAATCTCTCGAAATAATTCACGTTCCGATTAAATCAGTGTGAGAAAGTCAACTAATGCCTTCCCCATACACTTTCCTTACTTCACAAAAAGGCCTTCATTAAACCATACACTTTCCCAATCATGCCCCCACCTTCATCTTGACCAAGTCAACGACGGCGGCAACATCAAGGGACAGCAAAAGGCCACTCAGCTTCAAAAGATTGACCCCATGTCAACAACAACCTAGGAGCTTGGCTTAGACCTCAAGGGTATCAAGAATGTTCAAGCAGGGGCTCGCCTTGGTCCTCATGTGCTTCAGAAAATAAAAAAAAAGAGAAAAAAAAATGTAGTGCAAAAAGAGTAATACCCAGCTAGGCTGAATATCCCAAAAAAAAGGGCAGTCTAGGCAAAAAACAGGGTTGCACATATATAAAAAAAAAAGAAAAGGAAAAATCTTAGTGCAAAAGAGTAATACCCAGCTAGACTGAAAATCCCAAAAAGGGGGCAATCTAGGCAAAAAACAGGGTTGCACATATAAAAAAAAAAGAGGCCAAGGACCCAGCACCGCCCATTAAAAAGCTTGACGGAAAGGCAAGATCAAAGCTCAGAGAATGAAAGTTGTCGATCGGGCGGTCGAAGCAAAGTCAGAAGCATTTCATCCTTTCTCCCCCAATGAAAGAGGAAGCAATTGAAGCAGCCGTCCAAAAATGACTTGGTCAAGGAATCATCCCGAGGCCCAAGCCTCACCATCCAATCTTTTCATCCGAGCCTTTTCACTAAAAGGAACCACAAATCCCAAATCCCAAAGCCTGAAGCAGTCCGGCCAAGGTCGAACTACGGCGACCTGAGCTCCTCACAACGAGGGGAACGTAGGCAACCAGCAATGGTCCGGTCATAAACATATCCAAATTCCTGAAAACCCGGTTTCATCAAATGACCTCTCCCATAAGACACAATCAGATTCCAGAAAACCCGGTCTCATCAATGACCTCCCTATACACAGACTTTTCTTTCACACCAGCCAACCTTGATCCACGACATTGGTTGACTTTCTCCTCATGATTAATAAGAATGTTTTTTCATATCAAGATTAATGGTTGAATAACCCGAACATCAACAAAGGGTTTTTAAGCAATCTTGTGATCATTGTAAATAAAACAAGTTTTCAGATGTCTTGACAAGTCTTCCTTTTCTATATCTTAGGAAAAATAGTGCTAAACACTGATTTTCTGTCAGCAGGGGCTTCCATACACTTTTACCAACCTTTCTACGCTTATACTCTCTCAAAAGAGTCAAACCCAAAGCGAGTTTTTGTGACTACATCGAATAAGGCCATCAAAATAACACAAAATCGGGATTTATATGCCCCTGCATGTATACATTTCTAAAATCTTTTCTTTCACATCTTCTTAAGGTTGACTGATTGACTAAAAAAAAATAATAAATAAATAAAAAAAAAAAAGGATAGGTTTTCCCTCTTCTGCTACAATTCGCATTAGGGCTGCCTTGGAACTCTTCAAAGTTGGGTCTTTGCCAAGTCATTCCTTTAAACTGGGGCTTCTTTAGCCATTTTTGGGGTTCGCATCGAGTTCTTCACTAGGTCCCTAGATGGATTCAGTCTTGGTCAGATTAACCCCAGGATCACGTTCGCAGTACCAATCAGATTGGGATTTTTGCTAGGTCACCAGACTGGGGCTTCGCCAAGTCACTTCGCCTACTCAGTTCATTCAACCGGGGCTTTGCCAAATGAAAGGATCTTTCCTTGCTTTAGTAAGACATGGGGCTTTGCAGAAAGTTTTTCCTCAGACTGGGGCTCCGATAAGTCACATCCATCCCTAGAAGAGAGGTTTGGTCACTTCAACATCTGCTTTGGTTATAAAAGCCTGTCAGCATCAGCTTCAAGCGCCAGAGTTTAAGAAAAGGACCTTAATCAAGACCCGAGGTTTAAACCCAGTCTCAGCCCAAGAAGGAATTCTAGTCCACGTTGACAACATCTCAAAGAATAACGGCGGTTCGATCCGCACCCAAGGGATACGACCCCACCTGCTTGAAACCCATCTTAAACAATTTTCAAACACATTCCATATGTACATCCAGACCCAGTCCCTACCATGTTTCCAAGAAAAAAATCACCCCTAAGCTCAAGTAACGTGCCAATTGCTAATGATAACATTTTCTCCCAAAAAAGCGCCTCCGTTATTCCCTTTATAATGAGATAACGCCAGGCGACAGTTTCCGGATTGTCAAAATCCAAACTTTAGCTACCCATATCTCTGATTCGAAAGAGATTAAGAAGTATGCTCAAGTTTTTCCAAACTTTAGATACCCATATCTCTGATTCGAAAGAGATTGAGAAGTATGCTCAAGTTTTCCAAACTTTTAGATACCCATATCTCTGATTCGAAAGAGATTGAGAAGTATGCTCAAGTTTTTCCAAACTTTAGATACCCATATCTCTGATTCGAAAGAGATTGAGAAGTATGCTCAAGTTTTCCAAACTTTAGATACCCATATCTCTGATTCGAAAGAGATTGAGAAGTATGCTCAAGTTTTTCCAAACTTTAGATACCCATATCTCTGATTCGAAAGAGATTGAGAAGTATGCTCAAGTTTTCCAAACTTTAGATACCCATATCTCTGATTCGAAAGAGATTGAAAAGTATGCTCAAGTTTTCCAAACTTTGGATACCCATATCTCTTATTCGAAAGAGATTGAGAAGTACGCTCAAGTTTTTACAAACTTTAGTTACCCCTATAGTGACGTAATGCCCTGTAGCCTATTTTACAAATTTACCCCTGTGGCTCATTTTGTTTGCCATTGGCATTTTCAATTCTATTTTCAAATGATTCGAGTACGTCCCATTTCTTTTACAAAAAATTATCGGGTACATCCCACTTTCTTTACAAAAATCATCGAGCCCTTCTTACTTCTTTACAACATTTCGACCTCTCTCGCGATCTCCGTCATTCCAAGGTGGAAGAATGACATTTCGCTCTATCTTTCGATCTCCGTTATTCCAAGTTGGAAGAATAACATTTCGATTCAGTCAAAGCTTGAACTACGATCAAGGCTTGATTCCTCCGGGATACGTAGGTAGCCTTTTATAAAAGGTCCAGCCATTCGACCACTTTGGTCACCCTGTTTCTTTGTCACTCCTCAGTGATAAGGCAGCCCCTCATAGAGGTTCAGATATCCGACCACCTTGGTCACTCCTAGCATATCCCCAGTAGGATCAATTGCTTGACCTCCTAGGTCATTTTCTCTTCTATTTACCCGGCCAAGAGACCCGTTCTCTTCTTCCTTCCCAGCCGGATCCTAATTCCGAACTACGGCTGGCTTGATTCCTCCTGGGATACGTAGGTAGCCTTCCGGAGGTTCGGCCACTCGACCACCTTGGTCACCCAATCCGTCTCGGCATTCGCCGGATCGGATCCTTTTCTATCGACAACCCCACTCGCCTTGCAAGTGACGTTGCCGAGGGCTTGTAAGTACCCAAATCGGCTCATGCCTTCCTAGGTTAAATTTCTCGGCAATTTCGGTAAGTTTCCCGGTAATTCCCCGGACCTTCCTAGTGTTCCGGAAATGTTCTGGAACAGTCCCAAATTAAATTAAGGGCTGAAGGGAGCCTTCCTAATTAAGAAACACGTTTTTCTTAATTAGGAAGAGGATTCTAGAATTTGCCACCTTGCATGTTTCTAGAAATCTTTGGAGTCACAATGGATAATGCCGCACGGCCGCATTAGCTCGCTGTCCCTAGCCGCACGGCTTCATTAGCCTTATCGGTCGCCTATAAATAGAGCCCTCCTCTACCCATTTCAACACACACAATCCATAGCAAGTCACCCACAAACACTCCAAATACGTGAAGAACACTGCTGGAAGCTCAAGAAGGTGAAGAAGAAGGCCAAGAAGCTCCCTCCCTCCTCCTTGAAGATCCAAGACCAACCTCTCCTCCTAGCTCCGACCAAAGAAGCAAAGGAAGCAATTGGTAACCTCGCACGCCCTAACCTTGCTTTTAATTGATATACTTGCTCATTGCATTCATATATCTTGCTTGGGACTTGGCATTTTATTCATAAAGATCACATCTTTATCACCCCCTTTCCCTTTTGCATGCATTAAGACCTCATTTGTCATAAAAATGTAGTCTTTTTCATAAAGGTGCATCCTTTGCACCTAAAACCCCCATTTTCAAATAAAAATGTCATTTTTATGCATCATTTGCACATAAAAATCCAATCTTTTTCAATAAAAATGCATCATTTGCATAAAAATCATGTCTTTACATTCAAAATGCATCCTTTGCAATAAAGATCACTTCTTTAAATCAAAAAGCATCCTTTGCAACCCAAAAATGTCTTCTTTTCACTAAAGTGTCATTTTTATCATACATTTCCCCATGTCCCCATTAATAACCTTGGAGCGGACCGGTGTAAAAGATCCTATCTTTACATCGTTCCTTCCATTAAAGGTTCATGATCTCTTTAGAAAGGGATAACCTTGAACCCGATATCTCCGATTATCACTTAAGACGAGCATGAAGCATCTATATGAGCTCAATCGTCTTAAGGTGTAGGATTGATGGGTTAAGGACATTTCCTTCCTAAAGAACCTCATTTTGAACTATAAAAGGGAGTCATTCTCTCGATCACGCAAGTCCCGAGGTTAAAAAAAGCGATGATCACAAGTCCAAGATGAGGGCGGGATCATAATCCCGAATACATAAAATCCAAGAAATCCCGAGCGACAACCAACAAATGGTTTGTACGTCCGGAAGACGACTTGGGACATTCCCTCCTTATTTTCAAACACATGCACACAAGAAAGCACGCAAGCAAGCACGATTACTGAAATCTTGGGAGACTTGCTCCGGCAAGGCACTTTGGGTGAACGCCAAACGTTCTTCCCAAGGGGTAACTTAACCTTCGAACCCAAGTAAAAACCTTTTTTCAAAGTTTTGAGGTAATCAAAATGGCGTGGCGACTCCGTTTTTCAAATTAAACTGGATGTCTTCAAACTCGCGTGAATCCAACAAGAATTTGGGCACCACATTCACAGTTTCGAAAGTGTTTGGGCAGAGTTTCCCCTTTTATTTGGTTCTTAGAAACCTAGGAATTTGGGCAGTGTTTCGACTTGTGTCGGTTTAGCCTACGATCAGAATCTACCGACGAGTAGCACGAGGGCCCCCGAAGAGTAGAGAATTCCGCCGATGAGTAGCACGAGGGCCCCCGAAGAGCGGAAGAAGACAAGCATTTTGTGCTTGGGGTGAAGAGAGGAGGAAAATTGTGTGTTAATTATGAAGGAGGGGGGAGTATTTATAGGGTGAAAATACTTGGAGGAGGGGGGAAAGACTTGGGGATTAAGTAATTTGCTTAGAGGAGAAGCAAGGTTGCTTAACCTGATGGTTTTCTGCCCTGCGAAAGAGTTTGGCCGGACTATACCTGAGTTTGGGGACATTTTGGTCATTTGGCCTTGAGTTTGACACGTTTTGGACACGTATTAATTTAACCTGCAAAAGAGTCCGTCCGGACAGTTCCTTAAATTGGCTATTTTTCCTGATTGAACAAGTTACCTGCGTATATCTTGTTCTCGCGTTCGATTTGATATGTGGTGGGCCCAAAATGGAGTTCGTATGAGGGAGTTATGACCTCCGGAAGGTCGAGACGCTCGAAAACGAGAAATCGAATCCCGGAAGACCCCGAAAAGTACGTTTTTCGGGGAAAGCTGTACTTTTACGTGTGTTGAGTACGCTTTGATGTCGGGATGCACGGGGCATTCCCGAGATGTCTCGTTGACTCGAGAACGAGGAACTTAACGGGTTCCGATTAACTTGGAAAGGGTCATTTAACGGATTCCGCTTAACTTTTAACGGATTTTGACGATCCGGATTTGGGTACTTACAGTTAGCCCCTCGGCGACGTCACTTTCGAAGGAAGTGGGGTCGTCGAAAAAGATAAGGATCCAAATCGAGGGATGCCTTACTTTGAAAGACCTGAGAGGTCAGCTGGCTGGACCCTTAGCGAAAGGATTCCTACGTATCCCGAGCGGGAATCAAGTCGATCGTAGTTCATAGGTGCAAGGAGCCGCGCATGGGGACCTTGACCTGAGCGAGACTGTTGTGAGCCGTCTGAATCTGAATGGAGACTTTTATGAGGCGTCTGAACCTAAGTGAGACCATTGCGAGGCATCTGATCCTGAATGGAGACTATTGTGAGGCGTCTTAACCTAAGTGAGACCATTGCGAGGCATCTGAACCTAAACGGAGACTATTGTGAGGCGTCTGAACCTGAATGGAGACTATTGTGAGGCATCTGAACCTAAGTGAGACCATTGCGAGGCCTCTGAACCTGAATGGAGACTATTGTGAGGCGTCTGAACCTAAGTGAGACCATTGCGAGGCATCTGAACCTGAATGGAGACTATTGTGAGGCGTCTGAACCTGAATGGAGACTATTGTGAGGCGTCTGAACCTAAGTGAGACCATTGCGAGGCATCTGAACCTGAATGGAGACTATTGTGAGGCGTCTGAACCTAAGTGAGACCATTGCGAGGCATCTGAACCTGAATGGAGACTATTGTGAGGCGTCTGAACCTGTAACTTTAGAGGGAGAGGGTTGAACTTCACGAGGGAGATGGGTGAATCTCACGAGGGATATGGGTGAATCTCACGAGGGAGATGGTTTTGAATCTCACGAGGGAGATGGGTAAATCTCACGAGGGAGATGGGTAAATCTCACGAGGGAGACGGCTGAATCTCACGAGGGAGATGGCTGAATCTCACAAGGGAGATGGTTTTGAATCTCACGAGGGAGATGGTTGAATCTCATGAGGGAGATGGTTTTGAATCTCACGAGGGAGATGGGTAAATCTCACGAGGGAGACGGCTGAATCTCACGAGGGAGACGACTGAATCTCACGAGGGAGATGGTTTGAAAGTCTCGGGTTTGACGGAAATGGTTTTGAAGGTTCCAAGTTCGACGGAAATGGTTTTGAAGGTTCCGAGTTCGACGAAAATGGTTTTGAAAGTTCCGAGTTCGACGGACATGGTTTTGAAAGTTCCGAGTTCGACGAAAATGGTTTTGAAAGTTCCGAGTTCGACGAAAATGGTTTTGAAGGTTCCGAGTTCGACGGAAATGGTTTTGAAAGTTCCGAGTTCGACGAAAATGGTTTTGAAAGTTTCGAGTTCGACGGAAATGGTTTTGAAGGTTCCGAGTTCGACGGAAATGGTTTTGAAGGTTCTGAGTTTGACGGAAATGGTTTTGAAGGTTCCGAGAAATTTCCGTCCTCGACGGAGTTTTCTTGAAAGGAGATGAGAAATTTCCGTCCCCGACGGAGTTTTCTGAAAGGATATGAGAAATTTCCGTCCCCGACAGAGTTTTCTTTGAAAGGATATAAGAAATTTCCATCCCCGACGGAGTTTTCTTGAAAGGATATGAGAAATTTCCGTCCCCGACGGAGTTTTCTGAAAGGATATACTCCCTCCGTCCCATTACAAGCCACAAACTTTCCTTTTTGGGCGTCCCATTACAAACCACAAACTTCCTAAAATGGAAAGGAATCTTTACTATTCCCTCCACTCATTCTCTCTCCTACATTATTTTAATACTCACAACACCATTATAATTCACTATTCCCTCCACTCATTCTCTCTCCTATTTTACTTTTACACTCACAACATTTATATCATTATTTTTTTCCTTATTCTACGCGTCTACAGTAATTTTCCTCCTTGTAATGGGATGGAGGGAGTAAGAAATTTCCGTCCCCGACGGAGTTTTCTTGAAAGGATATGAAAAATTTCCGTCCCCAACGGAGTTTTCTGAAAGGATATAAGAAATTTCCGTCGCCGACGGAGTTTTCTTGAAAGGATATGATAAGAAATTTCGTCCCCGATGGAGTTTTCTTGATACATGGAGGGAGCGGGATCTCATGCTGGGGATTCGACGGAAATGGCGGTCGAAGAAGGATTGTTGTGTGGGCTTTCCTTGATTTACCGCTCGTCTTTTGTCTGCTGGGGATATGGTGTTCGGGCTTACGAAGATGGCCGAAGAGGGATTAAAGTTCCAACGACGGGGTTAGGAACTGAATGTGATCTCGGGAGAGACTAACATATTATTGGGGAAAAGCGTCCATAATTCTAACAAGACCAGTTAAGAACTGAGGGGATTGGTTGACGTTCTAACAAGCAGTTAGGAACGGAAGATGATTGACGTTCCTTAAAAGGATGGTCTTACGATCTCGTTGGGGAGGAATGTTTGGGCTTACGATGATGGCCGAAGGGGTATTGTTGTGCGGGCTTACCTTGATGGCCGCTGAGATGAGATGGTCGGGCTTACGATAACTGTCGGAGAAGTGACTCATTGTACGGGCTTACAGGGATTTCCGTGGAAATGAGATGGACGGGCTTACGATGACTGCCGGGGAGATGAACGTTCACTTGCTGGAGTGAAAAGGTATTCGGACTTACGAGGATGGCCGAAGAGGGATTGTTGTGCAGGCTTACCTTGATGGCCGCTGAAGTGGGACGATCGGGCTTACGACTGGCGGCGGGGGAGAATATTCATTGTATGGGCTTACTGTGATTGTCGTGGAAATGAGATGGTCGGGCTTACGATGACTGTCGGGGAGAAGAGTCATTGTACGAGCTTACTGTGATTGCCGTGGAAATGGGATGGTCGGGCTTACGATGACTGCCGGGGAAGTGATTATTTATCTGCTGGGGAAAAGCGTCCAGAGTTCTAACAAAACCAGTTAAGAACTGAGGGGATTGGTTGACGTTCTAACAAGCAGTTAGGAACGGAAGATGATTGATGTTCCTTAAAAGGATGGTCTTACAATCCCGTTGGGGAGGAATGTTCGGGCTTACGACGGCGGGCGAAGAAGGATTGTTGTAAGGCGTTCGTGCCTTGGGGTTCGGGCTTATTGCGGCTGCCGAAGGAGAATTGTTGCAAGGCATTCGTACCTTGGGGTTCGGGCTTATTGCGGCTGGCGAAGGAGAATTGTTACAAGGCGTTCGTGCCTTGGGGTTCGGGCTTATTGCGGCTGCCGAAGGAGAATTGTTGCAAGGCGTTCGTGCCTTGGGGTTCGGGCTTATTGCGGCTGCCGAAGGAGAAATGTTGCAAGGCGTTCGTGCCTTGGGGTTCGGGCTTATTGCGACTGTCGAAGGAGAATTGTTGCAAGGCGTTCATGCCTTGGGGTTCGGGCTTATTGTGGCTGCCGAAGGAGAATTGTTGCAAGGCGTTCGTGCCTTAGGGTTCGGGCTTATTGCGGCTGCCGAAGGAGAATTGTTGCAAGGCATTCGTGCCTTGGGGTTCGAGCTTATTGCGGCTGCCGAGGAAGTTAATGTTGGTGAAAACCAATGGGAATTTTGACGTCAGGAGACGGAATTGTGATTTGATGTCCGAAGACACGACTGAGCGTTTGAATGTCAAACATCGACTGTGGATTGAGAATTTAACGTCTGGAGACGAGCGTTAGTGAGGACTAACTGAGAATTTAACGTCTGGAGACGAGCGTTAGTGAGGACTAACTGGGAATTTAACGTCTGGAGACGAGCGTTAGTGAAAACTAACTGGGAATTTAACATCTGGAGACGAGCGTTAGTGAAAACTAACTGAGAATTTAACGTCTGGAGACGAAACGTTAGTGAGAGCTAACGGGAAATTTAACTGGAGACGCAACGTTGGTGAGGACCAACGGGAGATTTAACGTCTGGAGACGCAACGTTGGTGAGGACCAACGGGAGATTTAACGTCTGGAGATGAAACGTTGGTGAGGACCAACGGGAGATTTAACGTCTGGAGACGCAACGTTGGTGAGGACTAACGGGAGATTTAACTTCTGGAGACGCAACGTTGGTGAGGACCAACGGGAGATTTAACGTCTGGAGACGCAACGTTGGTGAGGACCAACGGGAGATTTAACGTCTGGAGACGCAACGTTGGTGAGGACCAACGGGAGATTTAACGTCTGGAGACGTAACGTTGGTGAGGACCAACAGGAACTTTACCTCGAGAGAGGGGCATTAGAAATGTCTAACTGGAAATTTGGACCTCGAGAGAGGGGCATTAGAAATGTCTAACGAGAATTTGGACCTCGAGAGAGGGGCGTTAGAAATGTCTAACTGGGGAATTTGGACCTCGAGAGAGGCGTTAGAAATGTCTAACGGGAATTTGGACCTCGAGAGGGGGGCATTAAAAATGTCTAACGGGAATTTGGACCTCGGGAGAGGGGCGTTAGAAATGTCTAACTGGGGAATTTAACTTGCATGTTTTGGGATTTCGAACCTTTAATATTCCCACTGGGATGGAAATATTAAAGGGAAATGAACCGTTAACGAACGGGAATACATTGTTAGCTACATTATCATAGTCTTCCGGCGTGAGGCCGTTGGACGACTCAGAGGGCTGGGCTTGGATAATGACTAACTCAGAGGGTTTGAGACTGGGTTTAGGGAGATGTGAGTGTAGGCCCAGCTTGTCTTCCATTTCTGCCTGGCTTGCCCTTGGTCCGGTGAAAGTTACCCAGTTCTTCAGTGGCATTGCTGGATGCTTGATAAGGGTTCGGGGATCGAGAGGCTTGGCTTCTGCTATCCCAATCATGGCGATCATGCTGTTTTCGGAGCCCAGTTTGGCACCTCCATGAATTCTTCAAAGAGACTCTGTAGGTTCGGTGAGAGTTGAGTCTTACTATGAATTTTGGTTCCTTACGCTTCGGGAGTTACCTTGTCTCGAATGTGGCCTCGGCGGGCGGCCGAACGATGTTTCCGTGAAGAGTATCTTGAGTTGCTCTTCCCAGTCTGGGATTCCCTTGAATGTGTACTCGTGTTGGACTGTGGTGGCAGTTGGTCCAGATAGAGCTGTGATGTCGAGGAATGCTCCCCTTATCGGATTAGCCTTGAGTCCTCTGAAACGCTTGAGGTCCCATGCTAGCTGTTCCACCCTTTCTGTAGTCTCTGTGCTGGCTATCCCTGCTTCTTTCTCATCTTCATCAGTTCCTTTGTCGGTCTCCTCGGTTCTGGCTGTCGATTCCATTGTCGGTCCCCTGTTCTGCTGTCGGTTCCCTTGTCGGTCCCCTCGGTTACTTGCAGGTTCCCTTGGTGAAGTAATGAGCGAGGTTGAAACCGTAAGGTCGAGTTTGGGTATGCCGTCGGAGGTTCCCTTTTGCGGCTGCCGCCTTGGTGCGGGCGAGCCTTTTGTTCTCCCTGATGTCGGCCGGTGTTGGCACATAACCGAGCCCCTGGACCGTGGTGTGGTCCTTGACTTCGATGACTTGGTGTTGGCCTTGTAACCTTTTGCCGAGCCCCAGTCCTGGGATGAAGTTCATGAGTTTCATCATCTTCATGGCGGGAGGAATCTTGTCTTGAAAGAGTGGAAGGTCCACATTGCATATTTGGATCTTGGAGGTCTCCAGAGTGAATCCAGTTAATGCCATATCATCATCATGCTTGATCTCTAACACTGGAATGCCATTGGTGCTGGCCCCCTCGGTGGTGACGCTGTCGCCGTAGACTGTGGTTAGCTCGTTGCCTTGCATGAACTTGATACATTGGTGAAGGGTGGATGCCACACCATTCATTTGATGTAGCCAGGGTCGCCCCAAGATGGTTGTGAAAGTGATTGGAATGTCCAACACTTGGAATTCGGTGGGGATCATCCGCTTGCCGAACCAGATATTTAGAGTAGCAACCCCGAGAACTGTACGGGAAGTAGAGTCATAGGCCTTGACAGTGTGGACTGAAGGCTTCAGATTTGTGGGCTTGATGTCAAGTAAGTCTATCATCTTGGCGGGCAAGACATTCATTCTGGAACCTCCGTCCACCAACACGCGGGGAAGGCGACGCTCGTCCAGCTGGACTGTGATGTAGAGTGGCTCATTGTGATCAGCCCCAAATTTTGGAAGGTCCAAATCTGTGAATGTGATAATGTTGCCGTAGTGGATGTTGCCAATCATGCGAATGACCTCGTGTGGGGTTGCGTCCACGAGGACCATGGTACGGGCCAGACTTTCCTCTAGCTTGAGCTTATGAGGATATGAAGATGTGAGCAGGGACCAAAGGGAAATGTTCGCCTGGGTTTGCTTGAGCTGAGTGAGGATAGGGTCCTCTTTCAGGGAACTTGTTTCTTTGGGCGCGGGCCGACCGGGTTGCGGCTCTGCCTTTGGCCTTTTGTGGGGATATGTTGTGTTGTATGTATGGAAATGTGTTGGGGATGTATCCAAAAGTGTTTTGGTAGCTGTTTGAGCAAGTGGGAGGATACCATTTGGGTTGTGGAAAAAGCGCCATTCTTCAGTAGCTTCTTTGCTTGAGAGGTGTCATGAGGATTCGATTTTGATCTTTCGAAGTTGCATGCGAAGCCCCGATTCGATTAAAATCATAATGCCGAAAGATGCTTACGACAAGCCCCGATGTCGAAACTCAAAGTAGACCCGTGGGATGAAAAAGCTCTCTTTGCGTGGCAAAGCCCTTCTGAAGAAATGACTTGGTGAAGCCCCGGTTTGAAGGAATCGCGGGTCATCTGTGGGGATTCTAGAGTGAATACGATGCGGCCCCAATGCGAGTTGAACCCCATGTGGCTGACGAGGCAACCGTCCTTGATTTTTTCGATTGGTCAAGCAAAGTGTATAAGATGTGGCTTGTAATGTATACGCGCAAGGACATATTTTAGAGAAGTGGGAATGAATCCCGATTTTATGTGGATGCCTAGTTTAATGCGAGGCATCGAGAACTGTTTTGGGTTTGACTCTTTTGGGAGAGTATGAGCGTAGAGAGGTTTGGAGAAGTGTATGGAAGCTCTTGCGACGGAAAGACGAGTGTTTAGCTCTATTTTCCTATTATCGTAGAAAAAGAAGACTTGTCGAGACATCGAAAACATGTTTTATCCATAATGATCACAAGATTGCTTTAAACCCTTTGTTAATGTTCGGGTTGTTCAACCATTAATCCCGATATGAACAAATGTCTTGATTAACCGTGAGAAGAAAGTCAACGATATCGCGGATCAAAGTTGGTTAACTGTGTGAAAGATAATATGCTGTGTATAGGGAGGTCATTGATGAGACCCAGGGTTTATGGGATTTGTATGT